>JAHWFO010037539.1:174383-214933 GCA_023313115.1 Rhysida immarginata
AGTTCTTAGTACTTAACAATTTCTTGAAAATCTTTAAAAATGATCAGTAGCTGGAGATAATGAAGAGTTAGCAGACTATTGAGAAAGAGTGGAAAGACGACAGAGAAAGCAAACCTTTAGCACCGTGCTGTATTGAGCAAATGGGAAGCAAGTAAATAGAAGAATTGGCGACCGCTAGAATACCCAAAGTGATGAAAGGCCAAATTTTGCTTCAACACAGCGAGAGAAGAGTGGAAATTGCAACAACATCAAGTGTAGATCTGAAGTAAGATTATCTGAGTAAGAAATTATTGGAGCAGTCCATCCATTGTGAGCCTTTAAAAAGATTTTTTTCGAATTTTCATTAAGAATTTTTACTGTTTTAATTCTAAGCATTTTCATGTGTTTATTTTTAAGATATTGCAAAATTTCTTTTAATTTTTGAGATTGTTCTGTTTACATCCCAAGTGTAGTAATCCCGGGCAACGCCGGGTACCTCTTCTAGTCTTCTATATATATAAAGAAGGATGTTTGTGGGTCTGTGCGTCTGTGGGTCTGTGTGTATGTTTTTTATACAAATCTACAGTTTTATTCCGATCTTGATAAAATTTCGCATACATGACCTTCAAAGCATGAGGAAGGTCACTGTCTACTTCAGATTTCGGAAAAATAATAAATATCGATAAAAAATCGATACTCATGGTTATGGCAAGGCATATTAATGAGAAATATCTCATGACCAACAATGCAAGGCAAAGTTTGTACAACAATAGGTATCAACAATGGTATCAACACGCAATTCACAAACGCTCTGCATGGACCAACAATCAATATCTCATGAATAACAATGAAAGGAAAAGTTTGTGCAAGTGTAATTATCCCGGGCAACGCCGGGTACCTCTTCTAGTCTTAAATATAAGTCAATTTTTTAAATGGAAAGGGGGGCCGTATGATATATCAAATAACAGCAGCATTTTCTGACAATTTCATTACTGTAAACAGATTTGAATTAGCAGTTATTGTTCAAAAGTTACAACACATTTTGCTTCATTTTGTAGCAGGTAACTGAAGATGGCTTTGACCACGGAGGAGAGAATTGAGGTCATTTTGATGTCTGGAGAACGAATTTCAGTGTCATACCGGCAGATTTTAACAACCGGCACCCAGAAAGACCTCCAATTTCACACAATACTGTCAGGTGCTTAATTAAGAAATTCCGAGAAACTGGGACTGTGGCTAACAAGGTACGGAGTGGCCGTCCAATAAGTGCTACTGACGAGACAACCTCAACGATGGTTTTGGCGTCCTTCGTCAAGAGCCCACAACGTAGCACACGACGTTTGTCAGCAGAATGTGGAATCAGCCAGTCATCGATCTTACAGATCCTTCATGCTCATCAATGGCATCCATTCAAGATTCAGATACTCCAACACGTAGCAGAGAATGGCTCAGACAGACGTATGCAGTTTTGCACGTGCGTCCTAGAGCAACATCGACAAAATCCCTCTTTTGCACAAGGTATCTTGTTCAGTGGTTAGATATTCAGTTTCCTGGTCGTTGGATTGGCCAACGTGGTGGTTTGGAATGGCCACCCAGATCACCTGATCGCACACCACTTGACTTTTATCTGTGGGGTCATTTAAAGCAACTCGTATATGCAGAGAAAATTAGAAACAGACACCATCTCCAGTAACGCAATGAAGAAGCGTGTGCCAGCATTTCTGCGGAAATCCTTCGGCGAGTGCATGACGATTAGATTCAGCGCCTTCAAATGCTCCTTGACCAAGAGGGACACAATGTTGAACACATTAAATTACTGTCCTTCATGGAGAACAGTCCTGCCTGTAATTCCAAAATGTGTTGTAACTTTTGAACCATAACTGCTACTTCAAATCTGTTTACAGGAATGAAATTGTCAGAAAATACTGTTGTTATTTGATATATCACACGACCTCCTATTCATTGAAAAAAATTGACTTTAGCTTCAAGATGGCCGATTTCAAGATGGCGGCCGTGTTTGGTACATACCGTAAAAGATAGACCACCTCACCCATACCTTTGTGGAATATTCAGATTTCCCAATTCCTGCAAGGTTTTTGAAAAAATAGGGTGTACTGCGACTTTTGACTCACCCTGTATAAAGAAGAATATTTGTGGGTTTGTAGGTATGTTTCTTAAATAAATCTACAGTTTTATTCCGATCTTGATGAAATTTTGCTCATTTGACCTTTAAAGCATGAGCCTTAAATCTCGAAAAAAAATAATAATCATCATCATCAATCCACTGCTAGATGAAGGTCTTCTCTAAACGCTTCCATTCTTCTCTGTTTGAAGCTTTGGATTTCCAGTTGACACCAGCCACCTTCCTTATTTCGTCGAGCCACCTTGCATGGGGTCGTCCTCTTCGGAGTTTAAAGTCTCGAGGGTACCAATCCAGAATGACTGTGGTCCATCTCATGTTTTGTCTTCTAGCAATGTGACCAGCCCATTGCCATTTAGAACGTTTGATCTGTTCGATGACGTCAATCACCTACCTTTGGCTTCTTATCCAGCTGTTGCATTTTCGATCTCTTCTTGTAATTCCCAACATACATCTTTCCATGCTTCTCTGTGTTGTCTGTAGTCTTTGTGTTGTCCTCCTTGATAAAGTCCATGTTTCAGCTCCGTAGGTGAGTGCTGGTAAAACACACTGGTTGAAAACTTTTCGTTTCAAGCTAAGTGGCATGTTGCTCTTCAAGATAATGTTATTCTTGCCAAAAGCACTCCATGCTGTTCTAATTCGTCTGTTAACTTCATTCAGAATGTTGCCATCCATGGTGATTTCTTGTCCCAGGTAAATGTAGCTCTGTACTTCTTCAACCACAATGCTGCCTGCCATGACCTTCTGTTTTGGAGCAAACGCATTGAACATAACGTTTGTCTTCTGTGTGTTCCGTTTCAGTCCTACACACCGGCTAGCCTCTGCTAGTTCTTGTAACATTTCCTCCAATTCAGAAGGACTATTACTTGTGAGAACGATGTCATCGGCAAAACGAAGGTGGTTAATGAATTCACCGTTTATTTTAAGTCCTTTTTTGACCAGTTCAGTTCCTTGAAGACTTCCTCTAAAACTGCTGTGAAGAGTTTTGGTGAGATGGCGTTTCCTTGTCTTACTCCTCTTCCAAGGTTAATCCTTGCTTTTCCTTTATCCAAACGAATGGTAGCAGTCGCTTTACTAAATATCTTCTGAAGAATATTAATATAGCTTTCGGCTATTCCCATTCTTTCCAGAGCTTTTACTACAGCATGTGTGAACACCGAGTCGAAAGTTTTCTCAAAGTCGATGAAGGCAAAGCAAAGTGGCACTTCATATTCGTTGTGGCGTTCGATAAGTTCTCTAATAACTTGAATGTGGTCGATCGTGCTATATCCACTTCGAAAGCCCGCTTGTTCTCTTGGTTGTGCTGAGTCTAGTGCTGAATCAAGTCTGTTTATCAGGACTTTACTGAAGATCTTATAAACAACTGACAAAAGGCTGATAGGGCGATAGTTCTGGATATTTTCTCGGTTTCCTGTTTTGAAAAATAGAACCATCATTGCATTATTCCAATCATCTGGTACGTCTGACATCTCAAGGCATTTCGTGAAAAAACTTGCCAGTAACTTGTTGAATTCTTCTCCTGCTTCCTTAATCAGGTCAATTGTAATTCCATCTTCTTTGGGGGACTTTCCTTTCTTCATTTCATAGCCTTGTCAACTTAGCCTTCCATAACCGGTGGCACTTCATCTTTTCCTTTCAGTTGGTCTGCTCTTCTTGCGTCATTATCATCTTCACATTTGTAAAGTTTATTGTAGAAGTCCTCCACAATTTCGATGATTTCACTTCCATTCTTCGTGATTGTGCCATTTGCTCTCTTGAGTGCAAATATTCCTCTTCTTCCAATGCAGAGCTTTCTCTTCGCAGTATTCAAACTCTTGTTATCTTCAACTGCCTTTTTGACAAGATTGCAGTTGAACTTCCGAACATCTTCTGTGATGTGTTTCCGTACTGTCTTGCAAAGCTCCGCATATTCTATTACTGATCTTGCATCTACTCTTTTTGTATTCATTTCTCTTCGTTTCTTCATTATTTTCTTCGTTTCTTCTGTGAGTTTCGTCTGTGGTTTGGAAACTTGTTCTCCAGCTACTACTTCCGCTGCTTCTTTTAAGTGTTTAGTTAGTGTCCTGTTAATATCTGTGATGTCATCTTCCTGGATGCCGTTCTGTATGATTTCAAAGCAATTTCGCAGTTCTAGCTGGAATTCCTTTCTGCGTTCTTGCAGGCGTGCAATGTTGATGATCTTCTTTGTGTTCCTGAAAAGCTTTCGTCTTTCTGTTTTCGTGTTTAGAACAAGCTTGCATCTTACCAGTCTGTGGTCGCTTCCTGTGTTGAAGTTGTTGAGAACAGTGCAGTCTTGGATCAAGTGTTTCATATTTGCCGGAATGTAATCTATTTCACTAGTTGCTCCATTTGGGTTTTTCCAAGTCCATTTACGCTGGGGTTTCTTCTTGTAAAAGGAATTCATGATGTACAGTTGTTCGTACTCTGGAAATTCCACCAGTTTGTTTCCTCTTTCATTTCTTGTGTCATAACCATGACTACCAAGAAAATTTACTCTTTTCTTTTTTTCTCCGACACGGGCGTTAAAGTCGCCCATAACGACTTTAAGATAATAGTTTCCTGTTTGGTTCACCTTGCTAACTTCCTCATAAAAGTCATCGACCTCCTCATCAGAGTAGCTTGTGGTTGGCGCATAGGCCTGTATGATCTGTATCTTGTATCTTCTCGAAAATTGGATAACCAATCTTGCAATTCTGTCGGATGCACTATCAAGCTCAATGATTTTTGATTCTTCCATTTCTTATGAATAAGGAATCCAACACCACTAACTCTTCCGTCGGTTGTTCCTCTGTGGTATAATATGTGCCCACTGTTTAGCTCAATTTTATTTTCACCTTTTCTTCTTACTTCGCAGAGTCCAATGATATCCCAGTTGATCCTATCCAATTCTTCTTCTAGTTCTTGCAGACGACTCTCTGAGGAAAGGGAACGTCCGTTATAGATAGCCCCTTGCTCTGTGTTGTATTGATTGGGTTATTATTTAACCAATTTGGAGTTATAATTTAACTTCTGGAGATAGTTCTGCTTAACTGCAAGTATAATTATCCCGGGTACCTCTGCTAGTATTTTATATTTTTATTGTATGTTGTGGGAAAGGAGGGTATCGTATGTAAATGCAAATAAAATAAAAAAATACTGCACAATTCACGTGAAAAAATTGAATTAGAAAACTTTCTTTTTTCATATTTCCGGCAAAGTATCTAAAAAATATTCCAATTAAGGCTCTTTTTTTTAATCACTCTTACAAAAGTGTAAGATTACAGCTTTCATTGAAAAAGTTTATGCCTCTATCTTTTTTCTTCGGCGAATTGTATTAATATAAAATAATTGAACTTATAGCTAAATTTAAAACATACATTTGCTTCTCAGCTTTAGTGTAACTTTTTAAATAAGGAAATTAATATATAATGAAAGTGGAATTTGGGTGAAACAATTTATTAATAATATTTACTGACAGAATAACAATTTTGATAACATCAGGAGTAAAAAATTCTTCAAGATATCAATCTGTAACCATTTTGTTTGGTTGGAAGCACCGATAGTGAACTGATTCCTGGAACTGGAATAAAAGACTCTTTTATCCTCGTTGGAACTGGATATAGCAGGTAAGCGAAACAATGAAGCAATGATCTGGAGAGCAATAAGGCAAATAGCTTATTGTGCGATCCCATGGCAACAAAACGGTAGCCAACATTTTGAAAACATAATTAATTAACTTTTATGGTAGTCAAAGCAACTTATAAAATGTAACCTAACCAATAAAAATAATCATAATTTATTTTCGCTGTTTCCATTTTTACTGAAAAGAAGTGAAAACATGCAAGGGTATAGCTTAATTTAACTTAGTAGAACTTAAAAAGTGAAAGGGACAGAGACATCATGTTTTTTTTAATGAGAGCTGTAATATTACAATTTTGTATGATTTTAAAAAAAGGTACCTTAATTGGTGTTTGTTTTTTGTTTTTTAGATATCGACGGAAATGTGAAAAAAGGTTGTTTTTTTATTCAATTTTTTTTCATGTCAAGGGATGCAGTATTTTTTTTTATTTTATTTGCATTAATTTGAAATTAATATTTCCCCTGACAGTAGATTCCATAGGCAACTTCACAAAAATAGAAATATGACTCTACGATTGATAGTTTAAGAACCGCAGTGAAATTTATAAAGGACGAGAAAATTTTCAAGAAAAAAAAACCGGACTCCTATTAAAACCAGTCAAGACAATCAACAGGTTAACAAGTCTTTAATCGTTACTAAAATTAGTTACATGTTGAATGTGGCCTCCACCATTTACTGAAAGCATGTTGAATGTGTCTTCGTGTCTAATTTCATATACGAATATTGCATAGATCGCCATTCCGTGCTGGTGGTGACCTTTTGAACTAATTTTTTTTTGGTGGGTATATTTTCCCCCATTTCCTCTTGTATAATATTACCAAGTATTATAGCTTTTGGTCCAGTAGTTTTTTTTTATATGTCAAAAGGAACTTTGATTATAAAGACCCTGTATATTAATATAGAATGCTTTATTAAACATCAAAATACACGCGAGAGGCAATGTTAACATATAGCGATCAGTTAGCCACACCCATGGCAACCGCCGCGTGCGCTACAATCGACGACGTCAAAAGCATGAGTCATCCACTTTCCACTCCGTTAGCATTAGATGTCGTTTCTGTGTATTCCTTATTCTGTGGTGAAACTGAATAGAAATTTTTCTTCAACACAGCTCAACAAACTTTCCATCGAGATTCTGGTAATCAAAAACGGAATGGAAAGGAAGTGACGTCATAAAAATTTTCCGTTGGGGTTCTGTTCTGGCGTGATTCTGGTAATGTGGAAACCACGCCTAAATGGGTATAATGGAGAGTTAGCAGACTATTGAGAAAGAGTGAAAAGACGACAGAGGAAACAGTCCTTTAGCTCCGTGCTGTATTGAGCAAATGGTAAGCAAGTCAATAGAAGAATCGACCAAGTCAATAGAAGTCTAGACACAAAGTGGTGAACGGCCAAGTTTTGCTTCAAGACATCGACAGCAGAATGGCGATTGCAACAACATCAAGTGTACATCTAAAATAAGATTACGTGAGTAAGAAATTATTTAGACTAGCAGTGGCATCCTTGGAGAAGTCCATCCATTGTGAGCCGTTAAAAATAGTTTTTTTCGAATTTTCATTAATAATTTTTACTGTATTAATTCTAAGCGTTTTCATGTGTTTATTTTTAAGATATTGCAAAATTTAATCATAAAAACAGTCCGAGTCACGCTGGGGTTATCACCTAGCTTATTTGGTAGCACGTGTATGTGAATATTTTGGAAACTGAGAATCTGATAATGCGATGATTGAACGTTCGTTTCCAAGAATTATTAATAATGAGCATAAAATGATGATGGGGTGATAGGACATAAATAAGGCAGCGTCTATTGAGGAGGCAAAGGAGTTCACACGTGTCTCCCTTGAGCTCCCTATCAAAACATCAAAAAAGGAGGGCAAAAATTTATGTGTCTAGAAAGGAAAGAGAAAGAACGATATTTGGTCAGAGAAACTCTGCAGCTAAAACAGAAAAAGCTGCATTGGAAGCATCTGAACAACGGGAGTTTCGAATAGAGTAAGAGGGTATAAGAGCTTCTACGTCAAGGGCAAGAAAAACTTGGGTCTAAAGTATCCAGTGATGCTCGCCGGTGGTGAAGATGGATATCATTATAATTTGAGGCAAATCAACAAACGCTTAAATAAAGTCCCGTTATATCACCTAGAATTCCTGTTAGGATTTTTCTTAAAATGGGTAGTCCCTTCACTCTGTGTTGTATTGATTGGGTTATTATTTAACCAATTTGGAGTTATAATTTTACTTCTTGAGATTGTTCTGTTTACCTACAAGTGTCATTAACCCCGGGAAACGCCGGGTCCTCTGCTAGTGCTCTTATATATTCGTTCATAACACGTCGTTACAAGTTGCTTGATATATTACATGATATATCTTCGTCTTGAAAATATTAGGGAATATCACAATGGTGCCATCTTCGAACTGGTTCGCGTGCGGTGAACCATATTTTTCGGTTAGTGAAAGCTTATACTTAACTAGAAGAGGTACCCGGCGTTGCCCGGGATAATTACTTGGATGTAAACAGAACAATCTCAAAAAATTAAATTAAATTTTGCAATATCTTAAAAATAAACACATGAAAATGCTTAGAATTAATACAGTAAAAATTCTTAATGAAAATTCGAAAAAAATTTTTTTAAAGGCTCACAATGGCTGGACCTCCAAGGATGCCACTGCTATTTTAAATAATTTCTTACTCACGTAATCTTACCTCAGATGTATACTTAGTGTTGTTGCAATTTCCACTCTTCTCTCGATGTGTTGAAGCAAAATTTGGCCATTCATCACTTTGTGCAGTCTAGCGGTCGCGGATTCTTCTATTTACTTGCTTCCCATTTGCTCAATACATCACGGAGCTAAAGGAGTGCTTCCTCTCTCGTCTTTCCACTCTTTCTCAATAGTCTGCTAACTCTCCATTGTCTCCATTTACTGATCATTTTTAAAGATTTTCAAGAAATTGTTAAGTACTAAGAACTCTCTTTTCTAAGAAAAGCCTGAATAACAGGAATTCTATGCATTGTTACAAATTGAAACTTATCCATATTGCATTGTTATAATTCTTGGAAAGGACTGCTTTATCATTGCATCATCATTTTGAGCTCATTGTTATTGGTGAATTGCGTGTTGAAACCATTGTTGATACCTATTGTTGCACAAACTTTTATTTACATTGTTGGTCATGAGATATATATTGTTGGTCCGTGCAGAGTGTTGGTGAATTGCGTGTTGATACCATTGTTGCAAAAACTTTGTCTTGCATTGTTGGTCATGCGATATTTCTCATTAATATGCCCTGCCATAACCATGAATATCGATTTTTTATCAATAATTATTATTTTTTCGAAATCTGATGTAGACAGTGACCTTCCTCATGCTTTGAAGGTCATGTATGCGAAATTTCATCAAGATCGGAATAAAACTGTAGATTTGTATAAAAAACGTACAGACCCACCCACAGACAGACCCACAAACATCCTTCTTTATATATATAGATAGATAACATTATATTCGCTCACAGCTTTTCGTTAGTTGTTTGATGTATTGCTTATTGTATCTTAGCATAGAAAATCTGTATGGCTACCAGAATGATGCCATTAGAACACGTGTTAATGTACCGATTTCGACTATCTTCGAAAAGGTTCGTACGATGAACCATATTTATCGATTACCAAAAATATATTTTGAAAAACTCTCATACGCTTCGAGAAGATCGAATTACAGACGTACAGGCACGTTTTCCTCCCAGTAATGGCACCAACTACCTTTCGGTACATGATAATTTAATAAAATTTCTAGATACATAGAGCTCATTTATTAGAAAGTCATAGAAAGATATTAATACGTTTTTCTTTTTGGTAACGTTCATAGACCATTCGTAACATATTTTTCTTAACGTTAACACAAATAAAAATCTGTATTTATTATATGCTTCCATTCTTCATTGTGCGGTATCCAAAAAATGGCTAGCACTTATACAAGAGCAATTAAGGCGATTTGTCACCTAAATTATTACACCTCTACACACGATGTATACAAATTGACAAATTTGTTAAGTCTTTCTGAATTGTATGATCTTGAGAGTTTAAAATTAATATATAGGCTCACTCATCAACAGCTCAAAAATAACTTATGTTGGATTAGAAACTATGAGATTTGTACCATTAATACTAGACATGCTGATAATATACATTGAATATGGTAAAGACTGAAAAAGAGAAGAAACTTTTTACTTTCTCGGCAGTTAAAAAACTCTGACTGGGGTTTCTGCTATGGAGAATTCTGCTTAAGAGTGTACTTGACACTTTTTCTTATTCAGATTTTCTAGAATCTAACAAGAAGATATACATTTAATTTCACTTTTTTCAGGCTTTGATTCTCTAAAATTCCTGTATTTATCACTGTTTGCTGGTACCAGATGTTTGTTGCTTTCATTATTTTGTTTTCCTATTTTGTTAAACGTTTTTGGATGATTTTCCTGAATCATCATTAGAATCTTCCGTTTCTGTTGAAGGTTATTCTTTTGGGATCTCTGAAATTCTAAAGTCTGATTTTTTGATATTTAAATTAAAATTTAAATCACAGAAGTTTATAAGAAAACTCCCAGCAGTTGGCTTAAACGTGTACTTTAAAGCTATGTTCCCCATTCGCCTGCTTCGGAGATATATCAGTTCGCCAGATATATTCTCTTAACCTAAGGCCACTAGATAACCGTTGTTTGCCAGTTTGCGAATGACAAAGGCAAAGATTGGGAGGTGCTACTTTATAGAATATCCCCCCCCCCCTCCCTTCTTCCCTCCAATTTCGTACCATTATATTCTCCTTTTACTGTAAATTACTTATTTTTCTAATATTTCATAAGAAAACTATATGCGGCGGCTACAGCTCAGCTACATAGGTTACCATTAAATTGTAACATGTTTTCTTACGTGGATGACAACTTCCTGTACATGGCCTATCCTGAGTGCCAACAAACTGTAGCACTCCAACAGATTCAAGAGGACATAAGAACACTGAACAACTGGTATACGGCTCAGGGTCTCAAGTTTAACGAGTCGAAAACGAATATATTGCTGATAGATAGGAAAAAAGATGCACCGATCCGCACATGCAAAGTACTGGGAATAACGTTTGACAATAAGATGTCGTTCAGAGAAGCTATAGAAACACTGATAATAGACTTAAATCGGTCTAAATTTTTATTTAGGAGTCTTCGAAAAATATTGACGAAAAATAAAATAATCCAAACAATCAAGATGGTTCTGGTTCCAAAAGTAGAATATGGCTGTGTCATATGGGCTTCTGCCTCGAAAATCTTAATCACACGAATTCAAACAGTCTATAACAATGTCTTACGTGCAGCATTCGCACTCTCTAAATACACGTCCATATCTCAAACATGTGAAACATATAAGATTCCCACCCTGAGTAACATCATCACTTATGCAAGACTAAAGGAATTATACCAAGCAATCGCAATAACGGATCATCCAATACATTATGTGAGAGACTGGCTTCGCGATTCCAGTAAAACCCGAGAAACTCAGCGATATAAAATCTTGCCACCCACTGCTACGTCCAAATTTCTGGAATCATACTTTCCTTATAATGTATTTCCAGTCTGGAATTCTTTTCCTTATACAACGAGAAATCAAATAATAAATTGTACGCTAAAACGCTGCAATTATCATAAGAAACATGTACACGAGTTATTATTGCAAGCTATATCATGAGTTAATGTTTGTACATTATCATAGTATTATATATCCCGTCCAGGGATGCAACCCTTCAAAATCAAATCAAATCAAAATCAAATCAAACTGAACATTAGAGAAAGGTAAGTGACGTTACTACTCATGAGATAAGATCTAAAACTTGTGTGTTCGTCCTCTGTTATGGTAATATCTACTCTAGACGGGGTAGATTTTCCACGGTAATCAGGTTATAACTATTGGAAGACTAAAAACAGTGTTAATTTAATAGTTATTCACTATATTAGCAATTGATTAAACCGAAAGAGGTTAATTAAAATTTAATGAAAGCAGAGAATTAAAAAACCTTAATAAGATTTCATTAATCAAATAATCAGTCGCATCAATATTTCATATTAATTGCATATTTCGAAATCATAATTAAATAAATGGTGCAGTTCACTATGCTTTCAATCAATGAAAAATACAGGGTGAGCACAAATGATTGAAGCGGTTTCATGATTTTATTGCAGGTGTATTTTTTAACTTTACAAATACTTAGAGCAACTCATCAAGCTTTTTTTATAATACGGGCAGACGTACGTTTCTGCTTGATGGCCGCTAGATCAAGTTACTGATCATTTAATTATATTAAAGAAAATGTAAACATTATCCAGTACATATGCCTTGTTTCCGATCAATTTTAATTAAAGGGTTTGCAATTCCTCCAAATATTTATATTCCTTTCTTAATCAATGCGTGGCTCTACAGAATAGTGTTTTCAATGAAATAACATGCCCATTTCAGAACTTTTCTAATTTCAAGATGAACTTTAAAAAGTACAATTTTTGTCGTTAAGATTTATTACAGTATGGAACAAGCGGAAGAAATTTTTAATATCCGTAAAACTTGATTCAATTACCGCCTCGCCGTGACATCCTTATAGCGTGGAAGTGTTTATAAAATAGTACATTTAACCCTTTATTTGACAACAAATATACCCCAATGACTACAAGGAAAACAAAAACAGTTCTCTTCGAGCGGAGTTAATGTTTCTTTAGAGGAACAATTCTTTTTCGTCCCCATCTATTTTTACCCTCCCTCGATCTTCATTTAGGCAACGTGAGCTAATGGCATTTTTCCAAAACTTCAATAAAATTTTTCACTTTTTCCCTTTTTCTAGCCTCTCCTTGTTTGGCAGATTCTCCTGGCAACGACGCGCACCAGAGCGGATATTCCAACAGCTGCTCTTGATATCCGAAACCCTTTTGCGTGTCACTCAAGTTCCGTGCTTTTTTCTTTCCGATATACTCACAGGGTAAACAGTTTTTGTTTTGTCAAATACTAGGCTTATAACGAATGAGAAAATTTATTTCCGTAAACAGCAAGATTTCCACAATGTCACGTTCAATACATTGTTCTTTAAATGTTTTTTACTATTCAGTAAAAATATAGGAATTCTCCTTTGATATTTAGGCATTGTGTGGTTACGTTTCACTTTCGAATTTACATATTCATGTAATCATGGGGATATAAATGTATATCGGTATCTTTTCATCGTATGAATCATTGTTCCCATATTCTAATTAAGGTGTGTTGCAAAATGATAGCCTCACCCCAGTTTGTTGATATTTTGGAAAAAGTTAAACATTAAGAGGAGATAAAGCTTTAATATTATGAAAACACCAAGTAAAGAAAGGTACAAACTATCAGGTGCTGAACATTCAAATTAGTTAGCAGCAAATTTAAAGAAATCACAAGTTGCAAAACGATAACCTAATCCGAAAAAATTCCTTTAAACTTGACGAATGAAATTCATTTTATTGAAAACAAGATTTGATATTTATTATATTTTAAGAACTGTTAAAGAAGTAATTGCACACGACACAATGGGTCGTAAGAATGGTTTGATAGATGCTGAAAAAAGAACGATAAGTGCATGCAAAGAATCTGGATTACCAAACAGGGCAATAGCAAAGAAGATTGGAAGATCCCCAGGAGTTGTAAATACTTATGTTCAGCTTGGTGATAATTATAGCAAGAAGAAATCTGGAAGACCAAGGAATCTCAACAGGAGGCAAGAAAGAAGTCTCATTAGACAGCTCAGTTCTGGTACAACAACTCTTGGACACAGAGAGACTGCGGATACCACTTTTCCACAATATCAGTTTATTAATCTTTATATATGTACACTTCGGGTAGCTAAAGGTATAAAGCATAGGCAAAGTAGTTAAAAAATACGGGCCTAGGAGAAAGTTCCCAGTCTGAAAGAATTATTTAACAAATTTAAGTAAGGGCTACCTAGTTGTCAGATCCAAGGGTCCACAATCCTGGTTCAACAAATTGTCCCCCTGGTTCTTCATGATTTCAATGAATTCCAGGAAATTCAAACTCTTGTCATCTCAACGACATATAAAATCTTTACGTTCTCTTTCTTCAGATCATGTCCGGTTTTCAATATGTGATCGGCAAAGGCCGACTTCTTCGATCAAAATGCACCTTAGTTCTAGATTCGATCCTTCTGCGGCTCTGACCAATATATTTCTTATCACAGGTCCCGCATTGGATTTCATAGATCCCAGGTCCTTCTGTTCTCAACAACTGGTCCGTTGTGCCTCCTAGAAGCTTCTTAAGTGTGTGTTCACTACTATATGCAACATGTAAGTTGTACTTATTGCATATTCTTTCAATGCCTCTGGTTAGGTTTCTATTGTAAGGCAGACTGAAGTATCTTGAATCTTTTCTCTTGTCCGGGCCATTGAGGATCGTGTAGCGTGCTATCCTCCTCTTGAAATTATGCTTCTTAATGAGTTTGTCCACTAATTCCATTTTGAAACCGTTGGAAACTGCCGCTTCCTTGATCTTAGGAAATTCTTCCTTCCTCTTGTCTTGGGCTAATGGGATGTTCAGGGCTCTGTTGATCAAGTGATTATAGGCTGCTAGATTGTGGCTGAAGCTGAATACTTAGTAGCCGAAATGTACATATACAGGGTGATTTACATCGAATGTAAAATACTTAAAGGGGGTATTATAGAGGTTAAGATAAACACAAAACGTTCTATGAACATGGGTTCAAATATGAACGATAACTGAGATATGAACAGAAATAAAAATGCCGCCACCAAGATCAACAAGTTAATAACTCAGATTCTGTAAAGCCTAGATTAATGAAATTTGGAGGAATAACAAGAGTACATAAGACTGTGTATACATTTAAAATTTGATCTAATTCTAACAAGAAGTTTCCAAGTTACTCATTCAACATCATAATACGTGTTCACTTGTGAGTACTAACTAGCACTTGTCACAATTTTGACTGTGTAACTCGGAAACTTCTCGTTGGAATTCAATCAAATTTTAACGGTATACACAGTCTTATGTACCTTGTTATTCCCCCAAATTGCATTAATCTAGGCTTTACAGAACCTGAGTTATTAACTTGTTGATCTTGGTGGCGGCATTTTTATTTCTGTTCATATCTCAGTTATCGTTCATATTTGAACCCATGTTCATAGGACGTTTTGTGTTTATCTTAACCTCTATAATACCCCCTTTAAGTATTTTACATTCGATGTAAATCACCCTGTATGAAGATTAATAAACTCATATTGTGGAAAGTGGTATCCGCCGTCTCTCTGTGTACAAGTTTCCACAGACAACTAAGGCCAGTCAACTATATTTTCTTTATATAATTTTTGTTATAACTCTTGGACAGTTATCTAATGATTCTGACTTCAGTGTTCATAAATTAACACTGCCTAGAACTGTTGTCAGGAATGAATTCCTAACATACAAGAGGAGAAAGAAATAGCCTAATCACGCAAACTAGCACTAGAAGAGGCTGAACTGGGCAAAGGAATATATGTCTTGGAAAGAAGAATGGCAAAGAGTAGTGTTCAGCGATTAAAAAAAAATAATCTGGATGTTTCTAATGGCAGGAGACATTATTGGCATGAACTGTAAAAAGAATAATAGATATTTTCAAAGAGACAGCAAGGAAGGGGATCAATAATGGTTTGGGTTGGCATTGGTTATAATGGTAAAACCAATGTTCCATTTCTATCAGGTCGTATGAAAGCAGTTGATTAAGAAGAACTTCTGGATGAACACTTGCTAATCTTTGGGGAGCAAATTAGTGGGCCATTTTGGGCGTTCCAGCAAGATAATGCAAGCATTCATATTGTAAAATCGTCATGGAAATGGTTTTTATCTAATATAGTGTATGTAATGGAGTAGTTTGCTAATTCGTCAGGCATGAACTCCATGGAAAACGTCTGGAGCATTTTGTGCAGACAAGTGTAGACAAATGGCAACCAACACAGCAATGTTGAAGAACTGAAGGAAGTAAGTTTTTGTAATGGGAAAAAATCGAAATAACTGTGCTTCAGAAAATTGTAGACTCACTGCCTGATCGCTTATTCAAATCTCTGTTAAACAGGGTGGTTTTTCTAGTTACTAGAGAGGGTGAGGTTATCATTTTGCAACATGTGTTTTCTTTTTAAATTTGCTGTTAACTAATTTGAATAATTGAAAAAAGAAAAATGAAAACACAAATCTACAAAAATAGTTTAATACTACCTCGTATGTACATTTCGCTAACGACGTCAGCTTCTTCAGCGAGAAACATGGACAATCAATAGTTCGAAAAGTGTGAACCACCAAATTTATAACAAAATTGGGAGACGAACTGAAGAATCAGGGATAACTACCCCATAACAATGTTGACCAATCCGGGAAAAAACAGGTTTCCAGCGTGACTCAACAATCGCGAAGTTGTTGGCGGCGTTTCACTACCAACTCAGAAGAGCTGCCCTCCTCCCACTCACGGATAAAGAAAGGAGCATCGAATTGGAAACCATTAGGAGCCATGCAAAATGCAATGGATACCAAGGTGACATCATTGACAAACTTAAAGCGAAAATAGAGAAGACCCTGAAAATGGAGCAGATCACGGCCCTTAAAACGAACAATAAAGAAGAATTGAACAGGCAGACACTAGTTCTCCCTTACAACAAACATCTCAATCATAGAGTTAGAAAACTGTGCAAAGACTTAAATTATAAAGTAGTATTCAGGAGAGGCTGCAACCTTAGAAACAAACTCTGCAAGGTGAAGGACATAATCCCTAGAGAGAAAAACACAGGCGTCTACAGAGGGTTGGATTTTGCCGATCTACGAGGGTGAATCAAATAGTGAGTTACACTCTGAAACAATAAAAACAGATGTCAGTTAAGATCCCATATACATATTCTGAAGAAACGTGCACCATTTATTTCACTTTTCTATATAATCACCCAACAATTGTAAACACTTGTCTAAACTTTTCCATGCCGTTGCGGTAAAAATCCGCTCCAATGTTTCTCAACCATGTCAGCACACTCCCATGAGACACGCTAAGCGTTCTGGCGATTTCTTTAATTCTGATTCGTCGATTATCCAGAATCATCTCATTAACGCGGGCAATGTGCTCGGGATTGTTGGACGTGGATGGTCTTCCTGCGCGGTATTCTGAGCGCCCATTTTCGAACTGCTGGCATCACTTCACAATTGCAGGACGAGAAATCACATTATCCCCGTACACTGCAAATTTCCTTATGGCTCTCAGTGCAATTTAAGTCTTTCCTCACAAAAAAACGGATTTTTCCGCGAATCTCCAACTTGGAGTGTAAAACCAGTTGCTGCGCCATGGCAACAATACTTTTGCATACTAGGTAAACGCGTGAACACGTGGGATCATGGCACGTTGCAATTATAGACATAGAGGCAGCATCCTTATCCTTAAAAACGGCGAACGATGTCGGCGGTCTTCGACCACATATGGTGATGAGTGTAACTTACATTTTGATACACCCTCATAAAACCATGGAAAGCCCGGATAAGACTTCAGTCCTAAATAGATGCCTCTAATGGAAACTGCGTTGCAAATCTACAGATAAAATATTGATCACTACAGAGATGGAAAAGGGGCTGTAGAGCCAGCTTTGTTTACCAAATTCGTCAATATATAGAAGCATAAAGAGTCTAAAATTACCCATCTGTGGGTCGATCACAAACTAAAAAATAGTAAATGATATACATCCAGTTGATAATATAAAATATTTCAGATTCCAACAATTGGACATTGATCAAAGGATAATAAATTGTTCAAATTTTGTCTTGCCACGGATCAAAATTCAAAATGCGTTGAAGTAATATTTTATAGTGAAAATCGTTTTACGGAAGCCAGAAAATAATTAAAAGCAAAAGGCAATTCCTGACTACGAAAGCAAAAGGCAATTCTTACGAAAGCAAAAGGCAATTCTTACGTTTCGAGACTAGGATGCCACGCTTAAATCATGAATGTCACGAAAAGTGTTGATCACGAAAACGTTAATAACGTGAAAACTATTAATGATAGAAGAATGATCGATATCGCATTCGATAGAGTATAGAACATAGCATGTTTTAGACCATCAATGATTTCGTGCTGACCTCACTGGCTGACGCAATCGCAGTGCAAAGTTGAGTCAGAAAAACTGCTCTATGGCGGATATTAAATTAGTCTAGCTCCGGCTTCCTTTGTGCTAATACGATGTTTGAGGTATCATTTGTTTTATCTTTCTGCGCTTTATAAAATGGCTTAAAATTTAAACCTCAATATTTAAAAGTGTCTAAGATATCGGCTTTCGAAGTGTGGAAATTTCGCAAAAATTACAGAATTTCCAAATTTACGCCTAAATAAACCATCACAAGAATATAGATCGAGAGAAAGGGAATCCAAAAACACTCGGATGTCCGATGTTGAGAGTCAATGTAGAGCGCCGCGCCGCCAAGATGAACTATAGCTCGATACGAATCGCCAATAACTGAAAGTTAGACGCAAATAACATATGATGACATAAACGTTTCTAGAATTCAACCAGTGGAAGTCCATAACGAGCCATAATCGCCAACATTAACAGCATCTTCATCAAATATGGTTTAAAGAAGGAGCGACATATATGCGAAAATTGGGGATAGTGAGTCCTTATTTCGTTTTATATTTATTAATAATGAATTTGGATATACATGTAATGTTTATAATAGATTTAGTTTGAGGAATTAAAGCACCTACATAACGGTAGTGTGATATGTTTGCTCTATCAGTTTCATCAGTCCAATGTCAATGATTTCATGCTGTGCATTCATTGCAGAACAAATTTCAAACTATTAGACATGCTGCAGACGTGTGCCTAAGACGCGGGATGTAGAATCATCTGCGTCAACCATTTGATGAGCCACATTTGTAGACTAGTCGCCACATTTCGACCGTTTTGCCAGAACAGATACACAAAGCTAAGAAGAGATGTGCAGTGATTCAAAATTACAAAGAAGATTTAGATGAAAATTCAACAGGCTAAATTTATGAATCAAAAATATGATGAGAGACCGGCAGAATTAGATAGCATAAGTTTAGCTCATTTTATTGCATGGTATACATTGGTAATGATTAAAAGACACATCAAGAGAAAAGATGTTGATGACAAAGATGGCCATGAAGCCACTGAACAACAAAATACTGATAATGTAAACGATGCAGCCTATGACATTTTTAGTTCAAACATCAATACATATAGACGCAGAAATGTGGGCACAGAGTGATCAGATATCGTCATTATAGCATCGATGACACAATCACTTACAATCCATTTCGCAATGAAGTTGTAGATGTATTAGATGTACACAAATTCATCCAATTGTACGATGCGAACGAGATGAACATTTTAGCCAAAAGGAAAGAATACGAAAGCAACAGATATAGATGCATTGATGGAAGAGCTTAGAGAACTGTGCAAGAAAGACGACGACATTGCAAACAACTTGCAAAGAGAACAAAATGAAAGATGAGTACATGCAAAGTGTTGTTGGCGAGGCGGTTTATGAGAACAACGATGAATTCGAATACGAGACCGGCAAGGCTATCGCACTTGTAAGAAAGTGTAGCAATGTAATGTCCAAACATCTGCAGAGTAATGTGAACAGAGAGAGTTGATCTTAGAATTTATAACCAGAATATGCACACGCGATAGCGAATGCATACATGTGTACTTGGCTCGTACTGCTGGGAATGACAAAATATTTACGATAGAAATTAAACATGGAAACATTAAACCGTAAATTGATTCGGACAACGGCAGAATGCAATTCGTAATGCTTATATAGTCTGTGCGTCCACTGGTAAGGCTGCAGTGAACTTGAACGGGAACACTCTACACTGTTTAGAACCTGTACATTCTGCATTTAGAATCAAACCGCAGAGCAAAAGGGTCAATGGACTGACTCCTAAGGTTCTACAACAATATCATCGCCAATTCCTTTATGTGAAATCTGTTATAATTGATAAGATAAGCATGGTCAGTTCAGACGAGTGATGCCTAATATCATCGACAGTTCATTTCACTTGTCACAAATGATGTGCAGAGTAATGAAATATTCTCAATTAGACTGACCAAGATCGGCAATGGTGAAATATTGCTTCCTCGGGAGAAAGCAGTTGATTAAGAGAAGATTTAAAAGTAAACAATGGTGCATGGAAAATTTTCCCGATGTAGTTAGGCTGTTTGATCGCAACAACAGCGTTTATGCTCCCAACAAGAATGCTATCATGTGTAATAAGTTGTTTTGCCAGTAATAAAATTAATGGTTATGGCCGCTGAAGTGAATTAGATCCAGAAAGAACAAACTACACAAGATGGGTATCGTCGAATTAGGAAGCTTGTCATATCCTATATGCTTGGCTATTGACTCACCGTACATGCTGAGAGTGAACCATCGATGTGGACGATGGATTTGTAAACGGGGCGATCGGTGTACTCACAAGAGACCGTAAAAAAGGAAGCTAATTTTGTATGAAACAATGACGAGGTCCTTGGATAAGTGCGTGACAAATATCAGCGGCAGACATCAAGGAGTTTCCGAGTTATAGTCATTTATTGTTCCCATTATAAGTCTATTGAGCAAATCCGAAAATGTTCGAAATCATTTTTCCAATGTTGTTTATTGACCCTGTGCTCATTCCTGCACAACATGTGAAAGAGATGAGTGTAGTGGGTTATGGTTGTGTGTTCGAAAAGAAAGAAACGAGTGAACAACATCTACAACATCAGCAAAAAACAATGCATCTGTCGTTTATGGTTATAGTTGCCAAATGAAGAAATGGGCACGAATCAAATGTAAGCCACCTTTGATTTCCAAGTTCAAAGACAACATAAATGATTCTTTGAAATGGACAGCGATCACTAAACGTACAGCGAACATCAGTTTAGGTGGCACGATCAAATGTAAACATGAACAGTTCGAATGGTGCTACATTTGATCGTATCTTTTATGATTATGACATATCAGAATAAAATCAACTGTTAATGTTTGGATTGAATAGAGTAACCAGTATGGATAGATTATATTTAACCAACTCCAAAGACTACTGTAATTGCTATCTCACTCCAGATAGTCAAGCACGTTCGATGAAAAATTTCAGAGACGAATACAAGAGATTGGAATCGCACATGCTGCTAACATTCACCAAACGCGTAAAAAATTTCATATTAAAAATACATACAACGATACTGTTAGCTAACAACGATTATGATTCCATTGAACAACAGAATATTTTAAACGTTATAGTTGCCAATCTCAATGCACAGTATTTAGTAGCGCATGTACAGTACTTTATACATCTGATTACTTGGCAATAAGTGAGACTTGGATGAATGCAGGTGAACCTGTACATATAGATGGATTCGAATTGAGGACACAAATGAATCAGTCTGGTTGTATTATATCCGATGCACTCACCAAACATGGTGTAATAAGTTATAGGAAAGCAGGCGGTGTTGCGATCTTCAGAAATATTAACTCTTTAACCGAATGCGAACATACACTGATAGACTGGTCAAACTATATATGACTGATTGACGCTGGTATCGGTAATATTTGTGTAGTTAAAGTGTAGTGAGATTTATAGTAGGCGTTGTTTAAAATCATCCTAATGTTCGATATCTGATATGGCAATGTTGTTGTTCCGTGCGATGATGAAATATTCACCAGCAACTACACCTATCAAAGACAGCATGGAGGTGGATACTGAGGTGTAAATTATGATATTCATTATGTAGATACTTAAATTCAATGTATATGCTATATTAAACTTGCAGCTATTGGCTTTGTGAAGAAACGTTTCAATTTAGATTACATGCCTATCGAATCACCTACTACATTGGGTGGCAGTACTACAGGTTTGATATTGATTCTTGTCTGCTGACATGTGTATCATACTTCTGTTATCACAGACCACTGATTTGTAAGTTGTGAATGACTTATAATTAAGGTTCGGTTAAAAATAACGAGTCTGGTTAAAAAATTATGATATATTGCAAGTAAATTAGTTGTTTGAACATTTTATATCAGAAATTAAATCTTTTAAATTGTGTTGTAGAAAATGATTTCTTATTCGCCATGTAGCCGCAAGACGTATTCTACGACTTAACTAGCGGCCGTGTCCCAACACAGCCCCGTACAATTTTTTGTTTCATGTCTGGATATCTTGGCTCTACACCTACTAGTCAAAAGTTCGGGGTCCCATGTGTTTGCCTAGTTTCGATTTTTTCCAAGCATATATGTAGACTAAAACAAAAAAATCGCTCTCTCAACAAAGCATACACAATTGTTCGATTACTAATAAATTATTTTAAAGTATAAAATACAAAAATCACACTTTATTAATATGAAACATCTACAAAAACAGTTACTTAACAGGGACAAAAAGCTTGCAAATATGAAAAATGTGACAAGAGTTCTGCATCACTCATTTGAAACCTTGTAAAAATATGAAAAATATTACAAACATTCATTCACTCTCCCATTACTATCAATGGGAATAACTACACCCTTTTAACTCAATGTTTACTAGAATTATCCTGAATTTTATATTATTCTTTTCATTTTCATTGATTTGCATAATGGCAAGAACATGTGTACTATTGAGAATGATGTTCGGGAACTAATGATAAAATAAATCAACAAGGCCCCTCAAATAATCAAATTATCAAAGATATTGGAATCAATCGATCTACAATTGGTAGAAATCATCACAACGTTTGCAGAAACTGGCAAAAGTAATGTGCGGTCTCGATCTGGACGTTCAAGAAATATTTCCAAAGCTCAACACAGAGTATCATTAGGACCGATAAGGTACTTATGTTTTCACTATGTGCGTCCGTCCGTCCGTCTGTCCGTCTGTTGGTGCTCTAGCTTTCGAACGCTTCCGAATTTTCGACTTCCGTTTTCGCCATTCGACAACTTAGGGAAATCGGAAGAATGAGTTCGTTGGTGGAAAAAATCGGTGAACTACTTTCGGTTCAAAAGGTCAAAAATAATACAGGGGACCATGTTTTTCACAATACAATTCCATGTATAAATGGCCTGTGCATTGCCAAATACTGTTCTCCCTTTAGCATTCCATAGCTAAAGCAGAGAAAAGGCTTGTGAATTAAGTGAAAACGCGTGATGGTCTTCCTTGATGGTCAATATCAGTCAGTACTGGTTCAAGGGTATGTAGTTTAGTGGAACCATTATGGTCCACTGGAAACATTCAAAGCTCAGATTTGGCATGTAATATATCAAACGACTTGGAATGATGTGCCATGAATGAATATAACGTAAAATTAATGATAATCGAAAATGGTTCAAAGGCGGCTGGTTTAGTGGACCCATTACAAAATGGTTGATTTGAACATTCAATGCTAAAATATGGCATGTAATATATCAAACGACTTGGAATGCTGTGCCATGAATGAATGTAACGTAAAATTAATGATAGTCGAAATTGGTTCAAAGGCACTTGGTTACGTGGAACCATTATGGTTCATTGGAACATTCAATGTTGAAATATGGCATGTAATATATCAAATGGCTTGAAATGATGTGTCATGAATGAATATAACGTAAAATTAACGATAGTCGAAAATGGTTCCAAGGCACCTTGTTTAGTGGACCCATTATGATACATTGGAACTTTCAATATTGAAATATGGCATGTAATATATCAAACGGCTTGAAATGATGTATCATGAATGAATATAACGTAAAATTTGCTTTCATCATTCATGTTTTAATGATACCATTATGAAACCATTGGAAACTTTCAATGCTAAGATATGGCATGTAATTACTGATACCTTATATTATCAATAGATAGTTTGAGTTAGGCAAATTTTAACCTTATCTAGTAGCTAATCATTCCTTCAATGGTACTTGCTTACGTAGAAAAGCTTTGGCAATAGTTTATGAAGAAAGAATAGACCCTTACATACAACGCTTCAACAATTAACGTTTGTTTCATTAAATAGGAAAGATTACAAATTAATAGATTCGTATATGTTCTAATCTATAGAGAATTGCTATTTTCTCCATTTAACTTTTCAGGTAGTTTTATTCTGTTTGAACTATACTTTTCCCTTAGAAGTATGCCTTGCTTAGCAACCAGAGGCTTCCTTTGCAACCTCATCTAATTCTTAACAACGAAAGGCTTTTTTGCAAATCAAATGCTTTCGTTTTTGTTCGCGAATGCTTTAAAATCCTATCGGTCCTGGGCATTTCGGTTGCCTGACTTGGTATGTCTTGTGAAAACATCCAGGCATAAGACTGTCAGTACGATAACCAAAGACCATTAAAATAGATTATCGGGACAATTGAGACTTCATCGATTGCAAGAAATGAAGTTCTCGTTACAAGTTACAAAGCAAAAACCTATTCTAACTGCAAGGATAAGAGTAAAAGTTTTAAGTGGCGTCGGAAATACCGATTTTGGGATATTTATCATTGGATACAATTATATTCATTGATTAAACGTATATTTGGTGAATTCAGTTAAATATGCCCCAGGAGGGATGTTATATGGAACTATGACTAGGAAGAACCAGGAAATCTGTAGATTGTGAAAGAGAACATAAACGCATTGGTTTATATAAATAGTTTGGATGAACATCGATCTCCCGATCCAACCCCCTCTCGACTTCTACAGGGTGAGTCAAAAGTCGCAGTACACCCTGTTTTTTCGAAAACCTTGCAGGAATTGGAAAATCTGAATATTCCAGTAATGTGTAGGTGAGGTGGTCTATCTTTTACGATATGTACCGAACATGGCCACCATCTTGAATCTAAGTCATTTTTTTAAATGGAAAGGGGGTCATGTGATATATCAAATAACATCAGCATTTTCTGACAATTTCATACCTGTAAACAGATTTCAAGTAGCAGTTATGGTTTAAAAGTTACAACACATTTTGTTTGAAATTACAGGCTGGACTGTTCTCCATAAAGGGCAGTCATTTAATGTGTGTTAAAGGACTGTTCTCTTGGTCAAGGCACATTTGTAGTCGCTGAATCAAATCGTCATACACTCGCAGAAGGATTTCCGCAGAAATGTTGGTACACGCTTCTTCAATGCGTTGCTGGAGATGGTGTCTGTTTCTGATTTCCTCTGCATATACGAGCTGCTTTAAATGACCCCACAGATAAAAGTCAAGTGGTGTGAGATCAGGTGATCTGGATGGCCATTCCACAGCACCACATCGGCCAATCCAGTGACCAGGAAATTAAACATCTAACCAATCTAACCACTGAAAAAGATACCTTGTGCAAAAGAGGGATCTTGTCGATGTTGCTCTAGGGCCCACGTGCAAAACTGCATACGTCTGTCTGGGTCATCCTCTGCTAAGTGCTGGAGTATTTGTATCTTGAATGGATGCTATTGATGAGCATGAAGGATTCGTACGATCGATGACTGGCTGATTCCACATTTTGCTGACAAACATCTTGTGCTGCGCTGTGGGCTCTTGACGCCAAAACCATTGTTGCGGTTGTCTCGTCAGTAGCACTTATTGAAGCGCCACTCTGTGCCTTGTCAACCACAGTCCCCGTTTCTCGGAATTTCTTAATTAAGCACCTGACAGTGTTGTGTGAAATTGGAAGTCTTTCTGGGTGCCGGTTGCTAAAATCTGTAGGTATGACACGGAAAGGTCGTTCTCCAGACATCAAAATGACCTCAATTCTCTCCTCCGTGGTCAAAGCCATCTTCAGTTACCTGCTACAAAATGAAACAAAATGTGTTGTAACTTTTGAACCATAACTGCTACTTCAAATCTGTTTACAGGAATGAAATTGTCACAAAATGCTGATTTTATTTGATATATCACACGACCCCCTTTCCATTTAAAAAAAATTGACTTATATTCAAGATGGCGGCCATGTTCGGTACATACCGTAAAAGATAGACTACCTCACCCGAACATTACTGGAATATTCAGATTTCCCAATTCCTGCAAGGTTTTCGAAAAAACAGGATGTACTGCGACTTTTGACTCACCCTGTAGTTTAAAGCACATGGCGTACGCCACAAACCCACAAACACTGACGGAATTAGGAGATCAGATTGAACATTCCATCAATGATATTCCATTGCTACAACCTAGTCGGTATGTCGCTCTGTTCGACGTCGGTGTCGGAAGTACTGTAGCAGAAGGTGGACATTTTGAATATGTACGGGCTTAAGGAAGTTTAAGGAATAAAATTCAACAAACCCTATATTTCTATCTCATTTCGTTGCTGAGTTATAATGTTTCAAATAGTGTATACATCAATTTGGGACACACTGTATTGAAATTACTTAATAACGGACGATGTTCTACGTATTATGTGAAATAGGCGTAGAAATTGGAAATATAGCGATTTCTAAAAATTAGTGCGTGATAGAAGAAATTCGTTTTCATTTTTGTAATCAGCATTAAAAATACTACAAGAAACACCTTATTTGGTGTGACAAGTGTTAACCTACTAGATAGAGTGCACTGCAGCGCAATAAGGGAGTCTTAAAAGTTGAGCCGATACACCTCCATATTGAGAGATCTCAGTTGCGTTGGTATTCCTAGTCAGTTGCTGCAAAGTGGTCTTCCTATTCAGTTGTTATTTTCCAAGCCGGTGAGTAAGAGACCAAGGGATTGTCCTAGAACCAGGTGGCTAGACTACATGGAGAATCTGGATTCGAGTCGCTGGGATATAACGAGGACATGCGTCTGATGGAGGACATCGCTCGTACAATGTGCCTGATGGCGGAAGATCGCGATCGCTGGAGATCCTCCATAGGGTTGCTATCTCCGCGACCCTAACGGATAAGCGGGCTTGAAAAGTAAATAAGTAAGATCAGCTTTAATAAATTTATAATGTTGCAGAATTTACGTCACACTTTTCATGTGTTGGAGGATTTTTGTTCCTTCTACGCAGCTAGTTTTGTAATTGTTTCACACTAACAAAGCGTGATTTTGAGATTTAAAGCTTTAAAATAATCTATTAGCAATCGATCAATTGCATGTGCATTGTTGAAAGCATCGTTATTTGTTTTTAATGTAGTCATACTTACAAGGGAACTTAACGAACATATACCTCACAGATTCATACCAATTGAAATATATTACTCATCTAAAGCTACTATTGATGCTTGCAAAATAAGAAAATGCTAAATTTTGTTTCTTTCAATATAAACCGAGAAAACGAAAAATTTTGAGCATATACAGCCATACAAAGACTCCATTGTTAAAGCCGTGTGTATATGTATTATTGCTTCCTCAACTTCCTTTTTCCACTATTCAACAATACCACGAATCCACTGAAAGCAACGCTATCGCTTCCAAGATATACTTGCGCACAAAAAAGTGCGTCGTACAACTATGTGTATGTCCCTTGTTAGACAAAATCAAAATGATAAAAACACATGAGATGTTGCAGAACTTTTGTCTAGCGGATTTAATAATATAGATATTAATAATATATTTATTAATTTTTAATAATTATTTTTAATTTGTTACACAATACTTAATGATTGGATGCTATATAAAACTTTGGAATAGTATTCGTTATAATTTCTTCCTCTTTTATTCCCTTTATTCCTTCGATCTAAATGGGGATAATTTTATTCGACCCTGAGTCGCGGTTGTAAAAGTTGAAGACAGCTAATATGGCCTCTACCTTTCGCCGTTCTGTCACTTCCTCCTCATTAGTCGAGGGCCACTAAAAATGCTCTCAGCAATTATCATGCACCATAATTATCGTTCTGCTTGACATTTTACTTGTTATTTATTCAATTAGCAAACAAAGAAGTAAAGCATCAGCTGCAGTTGGGAAAAAACTCCGATAATTTCTAAAGAAACCGCAATAAGAGAAATGTTAAATTATTTGTTCTCCTCATAAAAATTTTTTTTGTCTGTCCATCAGGTTCCTGAGGAAACACATTAGTAAATTAGATAAATCATTAGGAAAACAGATTTTAAATATATCTGCTGTACTTAATTCTTCTTTTTAATTTGATGGCTGACCATAACCTAATTTCTGTCTGCTTAAATTAACTAGACCAATTTTAGTGCAATTGAATCAAATTGCACGACAGTAAATATGGTTTTGTTATTTCTTGCAAAT
Source organism: Rhysida immarginata (assembly GCA_023313115.1). Lineage (NCBI taxonomy): Eukaryota > Metazoa > Arthropoda > Chilopoda > Scolopendromorpha > Scolopendridae > Rhysida > Rhysida immarginata. Next base: position 202,285 of record JAHWFO010037539.1, read on the forward strand.
TAGCACATAGATCATGATAGGATATTTATATTGGCTACGAAAGATCAAAATACGGAACAATAATTAATTATCTATTATCTTCAATGTAGAGTTAATTAACTTACATTGGGTAAACGTTTGTGAAATTCAGTGTGACCTGATTACAAGTCCTAAAAATTTTAAGAACTAAATTTCATAAAAATTTATAGATTTCTAATTATATTAAAGATCAACATTTCTTTACAAATATTTTTAAAACACTTGGCTAAAATATTCATAGAAGGGTTAAATATAAAACTTTTGTAACGTTTTTTTTATATAAGTGCATAATCATTAGAGAATTTGCAAATATCATTTCGTTACCTTTGGCATTTAGAAAATAGCAAAAAAAAAGCAAATCTGTTTCACCTATTTAATCAACATTGCAAATTAACTAAAGTCCACCTTAAATTGATTACAGCAATTATATTAATTTATGAAAATACAATATTTGTGTCTGTTTATTGATTTATCAAGATTAATTTTAATGAAATACGGAATGCACTGAAATGTGATCAATCATAAGCATAATTCAATTACATTTCCAGGTAAATTAAATAATTAGCTTAGCTAATAATTAATTAAACATTGGATAAAAAGCTTTAATGAATCTTTTAAAAAACTGAAAATAAATCTTTAAAGAATTATTCTTTAAAATAAATACACCTTCATATGAAGCAGAAACATAACTCGCAAGGTATTAGGCAAACGTTAGAAAACAATGAAATATTTATCTGTATATATAAAAATGAATTGCTGTTCGTTAGTCTCGCTAAAACTCAAAAACGGCTTGACCGATTTGAATAATTTTTTTTTTTGTTTTGTTTCCTCTAATACTGGGGTGGTTTAAAACAAATAAGAATAAGGAAAACCAACCCCTGAGGGGGGGGGGGAGGTGGTTTGAAAATTTGTTAACACATTAACTTGTGTGGCACTACAAACGTAGCACACTTACTGGTGTGGCACTACATAATTAACCATATTAACCTCTTTTAGGGAGGGAGTAACGAAGTGTAGAGTGTGCTATCCACGTAGCGTGATATCTCCACCATGAGCTACCTAAAACCTTCCCAGGGTCCATCGGAATTACCATGAAAAATTTCATCAAGATTGGTCTAGCCATTTTGAGATGCATAGCGAACAGATGGGTCCATGTGTGTTTCTTTCTTATATTAATCTACTAGTAATAAAGCCCGTCTTACGACGGTGCAAAAACAGGTGAATCTGTAAATTCTATTTTAATTATAAAATTTCGTCTGTGTTAAAACTGTGATAATTTATAGGACTGCCAATAGTAAATAAATCGCTGTCAATATGAATGCGAGGCTGAAAATGTTTTCTTACTTAGTTTACAAACCTGCTTATCCGTTAAGGTCGCGGGAGCAGCGCTCGAGATGTCCCGCTCTCAGGGGCATGTCCTCAATGGCAATACCCAAGCGATTCTAACTCAGATGCTCTATGTAGTCTAGCCACCTAATTCTATGCCGTCCCCTTGGTCTCTTATGTGGCCACCGACTTGAAAAATAGCAACTGTCTAGGAAGAAAGTTTGCTGCATCTGTACATGTGGCCTAACCGAGTAAACGAACCGTTTATGAAATATCCGCAGTTAAAAGTGAAGTTTGCAACAAACCGTTCAGGCGGAAGGAGGGGGGGGGGAGGTCGGATAACGAACCTTTTTCACTAAAGAATTTCCCCCGCGAAATAATTCACTTTTGATTCTGGACATTTTTTCGTACAATGCTTAGTTTCCGAGATATTCAGTTGTCTCAAGATAAATGCGTCATCCTGTATATGCGACAGTTTGGGACACGGAATTCATATTTCCTTTTATATTCATAAACAATGAATTTGGATATTCGTGTAATATTTGTGATAGATTTTGTTTCGAGAAGGACTTGAAGCACCCACGTAAAATAAGTGTGATATCTCAGCTTCATCACTTTCATCAGTTCAGTGTGAAAGATTTCATGCTTTGTAATCTTTGTAGAACAAATTTAAAACTATTCAAAATATGGTGTTATAAGTTATAAGAGAGCAGGCGTTTTTGCAATTTTTTGAAATGTAACTCTTTAACGAATGTAGACGATTATAGGTAAACGACGCTATTTAGCAGCCTTTGATGATTGTTGGCGCTCGGAGCCATGGAGCTAATATCAGCAAAACGGCTGCATTCTTTAAATGCTCAAGAGCAGCTGCTGTTAAATTGTTACAGACTAGACTGTCTGCCGGAAAACTGGGTCTTAACGTGCCAGTTGTGGCCATCAATGTTCGGGCAGACAGGAGAGTGGCAAGACTGATACAAGACAACAGAAGGGCAACAGCGCATCAAATTACTGTAGATCTTTATCAGGGATCCTCTCAAATCATCTCTGGACGCACTGTTTGCCATACACTGCATTGTATGGAATATGGGAGCCGAAGGCCAGTTCGAACACCTTTGCTATCTGCAGTTAACAAAATAAAACGTCTCCAATTCACACAGGAACACAAGGATTGGACAGTTGAGCATCGGAATAAAGTCATGAGGTCTGATGAACCATGTTTTCAGTTGCATCAAGCAGATAACAGAATGAGAATTTGACGTAAACTGCATGAAAGCATGGACCCCACATGCATGAGGTTTGGGGTCCATGCTCGTGGGGCCAGTCATGGTTTGGGGCATATTTTTCTGGCATGATATGGGTCCTTTAATTTGTGTAGAAAAACGTCTAAATATCAGAGCATACTTAAGTATGTTTGCTGATCAAGTTCATGCAATCAAGTTGATGGTGTATCGCAATGAAGATGGCTTCTTCCAACGTGAAAATGCGGCATGCCACGCAACTCCTATTTTGCAGGAATAGTTTCAAGAACAAACAATTCCTGTGCATTGTTTGCTGCAAAAAAATTTTTTGCTACTGAATTTATGCTTTAACCCCTATGTTGCCTGGCCAATTGAAAATGATAGTAAGGCGAGATTGTTGCTTGGCCACTGGCTTAGGTGGCCCCCATAATGACCAAATCTTAATCCAGTTGAGCATTTGTGGGAGAAAGTTGAAAGAACCATCAGACAGATGGTTCAAAAACAACAAATTTCACACAACAGGACAGTGCTATTCATCAGGCAAAGACTGTTATAACAGCTTATAAGAAGCAGGGAAAGACATCATCTGCCAAGCACAACATTGCCCGAAAGTCGAAGCTCACTGACAGAGACTGAAGGGGTTTGAAGCGAATTTTGGCCAGAATGCACAATACAACAGCATTCATGGTGTCAGATTCCTCGCATCACCTTTCAACATCTCGTGGAGTAAATGCGAATCGCCGCAGTATTGAAGGAGTACTGATGGGGTGGTCATAAAATCTGGTCACTCAGTGTATATTCATCCTAAAATGTCGATATCTGATATGGAAATGTTGTTGTTCAGTGCGATAATGAAATATTCACCAACAACTAGATCAGTCAGTGACAACATGGAGGTGGATACTAATATTGCAATTATGACAGTTAACATTATCAATGAGATGCTACATTAAATTTATACGCTCTTAGCTTTATGAAGAAACATTTTAATTTAATTTCAAACCCATCGAATCACCTAACTAGTTGGGTGAACCCGTCGGAGAGGAATTCCGGGATTGTCGTCGACACGAGGATTGAATGGCAGCTTTGGATCCCCTTCTGCAGTACGATAACGCCCGTCCGCGCACGAACGCCACACATCAGAGAGGGTTGCAGCGCCTACAGTTCAAAGATGAAAAACTGCAGTTCAAAAATGAAAGACTTTGCACCTTGCGACTTTCACCACTTCCCAAAGAGGAAAGAGCACCTTAAGGGGCGTGAGTTGCGTTCTGACGACGAGGTGAAACCTGCCGTTCGGTCCTGGTGTCGACAATAACCCCGAATTCCTCTCCGACGGGTTCACCCGACTAGTCACGCGTTGGCACAATGCTTGGAAAGGGATGGGAACTACGTCGAAAAGTGAATAGTGCATTACATAGAGGACAAATGTACAGTCATGGACAAAAAAACGCTCCCTCACTCTGTGTTGCTATATTTTTAAATGAGCGTTTAAAACAGGATGGTATGATTTTATTGCTTAAAAATTTAGATTATTTTCTGACTGAACTAAACGATATAAGAGATCCAGTCGCAAAGTATTAAACGCTCATTTAAACATATAACAGTACAGAGTGAGGGAGCGATTTTTTATTGTCCATGACTGTAAGTATCAGATACAAAAAGAATTTTGAAAATCGGTTAAAAAATAAAAAGTTACAGCCATGGAGGCATTACTTTTCAATATGCCCTCGTATATGTGCTACAATATAACTACGTAAAAAGCTAAAATGTGTTTTTTTTTGGAAAATGGTGCGTGTTAACCAAAAATAATTACAGATTCGTTATTTTCAGCCAAAGATATACAAGAAACATACGAGGGGCGATTGATAAATAAGGTCTCCATGGCTGTAACTTTTTTATTTGTTAACCGATTTTCAAAATTCTTTTTGTATCTTATACTCACATTTGTCCTCTATGAAATGCACTATTCACTTTTTGATATAGTCTCCATTCCTTTCCAAGTATTGCGCCAACGCGTGACTAGTTGGGTGAACCCGTCGGAGAGGAATTCCGGAGTTGTTGTCGACACCAGGATTGAATGGCAACGTTTACCTCGCCGTCAGAACCAACTCATATCCCTTAAGGGGCTCTTTCTTCTTTGGGAAGTGGTGAAAGTCGCAATGTGCAAAGTCTTTCATTTATGAACTGCAATTTTTCATCTTTGAACTGTAGGCGCTGCAACGCCTCTGGTGTGTGGTGACTCGTGTGCGGGCGGACGCTCTCGTACTCCAGAAGAGGGTCCAAAGCTGCCATTCAATCCTGGTGTCGACAACAACTCCGGAATTCCTCTCCGACGGGTTCACCCAACTAGTCACGCGTTGGCGCAATGCGTGGAAAGGGATGGGGACTATGTCAAAACGTGAATAGTGCATTACATAGAGGACAAATGTGAGTATAAGATACAAAAAGAATTTTGAAAATCGGTTAACAAATAAAAATGTTACAGCCATGGAGACCTTATTTATCAATCGCCCCTCGCATATTTTCATCTAAAGGGCATTTTTTCATGTTGTACAGTGTTATCAGGTCACCAGCAAATAACCTACCCACGACTTACTATTTATTGGCTGCAACCGATTTTGGGTTATCTCCATTTTCTACAACAGACTTTTGTTTATAATAAAGTGACCGCTCAGTGTATACGAGGTCTGTTCAAAAAATACGTAGACTGTTTGAATTGCGCGGGCCCTGTTGGTCCCAATCAAAATCGCTTGGTGTCGCCATCTTCTGACACATCCGCTGATTACAAGGCAGTTTTTTGATTGCAAATATCAGTATTGGTTGATTAGCTACGCGGTTGTTTGTGAAGTGTGTTTTTTTTCGTTTGGCGGATTTTTAGAATGAGTGACTCGAACGAGCAAAGAGTTGCTGTGAAATTTTGTGTTAAACTCGGAAAAACTGCCACTGGACGAGTGGAAAAGGCCAGAAATGTGAACGAGAGGTGACTGGTTGTTTCATCACGACAACGCTCCAGCCCATTCAGCCCTCAGAACTCGAGAGTTTTTGGCCAAACACTCGATCACTGTTCTTCCTCACCCACCCTACTCACCTGACCTCGCTCCTTGTGACTTCTTCTTGTTTCCCAAACTCAAAAGACCTTTGAAAGGAAGGAGATTTGAGACGATTCCCGACATAAAGGCAAATGCGACGAAGGCGCTGAAGGACATCACAAAAGAAGCGTTCCAGGACTGTTTCCAAAAGTGGAAACACCGTTGGGATAAGTGTGTGCGTCGGGGAGGAGAGTACTTTGAAGGGGACCCAGATGTGTAACTTCTGAATAAAGTATATTTTGTTTTATGACGTCAGTCTACGTATTTTTTGAACAGACCTCATATATTGTGGATGTACAGTGACGTTCAAAACTCTCCTAATATTCAGACTAAACTCTAGGATTTTTTTTTAATATTTGCTGTAACAGCAACAGTCTTTATTACTTTTATAAGATTATCAGTGTATAAGATCTTATTTAAATACACAAATTAGAAAATATGTCACCTCATCGGAATCAAGTGATCGAGAGAACACGTGAGGTGGCATCGAGCCATGGTAAATATTACCGGCAGCGTGCCCGTTGACACTCCCCGCGAAGTCGCTCAAACTGAGAGGCGAGGAGCGAAAAGCCTCTCGATTGGCGGAGAAGCGGGGGATGCAAATTAATAGCAGAAAGGAACAACGTAAAAGCGGAGGAAGAGAAGAGAATGAGGTCCGCAAGAAAAGAGTTACCAATCCCGATCCAGCATAGCCCTTAGCATCACTGAAGCACTCAAGCCCCTCCACCACGTCAAGGTAGTGCCTACGGAGGGGCTAAAAGCAATGGCGCGTCAACTGGATGTCCACTCCAAACTTGGAAAAGCCGCAACGCGAAAAGGGAAAAGCCGCAACGCGAAATTGACCGAGAACGACGGCATCTTAAGAATGGAGGTGACAAAAGCCGCGACAGGAATTCAAGAAAGGCAGTAACTATAAGGGCATGTATTACTTGGCAATAGGTGAACATAAGAAGATTATGGATGACAAGCGGAAACCGAGACACGGACAATACTCAAAGTATGAAAGAGGTATTGCTAATTCTTGTATTTCCTTCGGTAGCTGAGCCAACACATCGCCCGGCACGACGTGGACCCGGACGCCTCTACATGCTCGTCGATTGTGAATGAAAGAATTGCTATCGACCAGAGTGTTCCCTGGGCCGCTTCTGCAGTGTTAAACAAAGACCGTAAGAAATCTAATCAGTTCCTCATTTATTCGGGCATTAATCGTTTAATCCCGGATCCTACCTATAGTATTGATACAGCCTATTCTCCGTGTGCCAAGGCCATCACCGACTCGTACCCAGCTAGCGAGGCAGCATTCATCGTGGATAGCTCTCATTCAGATTTCGACAGAAATCCAGAGGAAGGAAGAGAAGTTCCAATTCTCAGCAAAGAGAAAACCGAGGAGAGATATACCTCAAATTCAATTCCGGAGTGGAGCTTCGTACCGCGTCGGGGCAGCGCTTCATTTTACTTAGCCGATAGGGTCAGTGGGATCCCGTCTGACTTACCGCATCTTAAAGTTATTTGTGATACTTCGTTTATTCAGTTGGTTTGATTGTTCATTAATACTCCGTATTTTTCGTTCGTTGTAGTACACTCCCTCCGGTCGACAAACCTATTAAGATCGCCGCTTTTCTCCGCGGTGGCTTCACCAGGTTCCAAAGTTAGCTTCAAGCCAAACTCTAGGATTCGTCTCTCCACAGCCGATACACCCGGTAACTTTCCACTAGCGTTACATTGTAGAACTATCTGCAAGTGCCCGTGTGATTTCGGTGGAGGAGATTTCCGGCAAACTGAAGCTTTGGATTACGAATATAAATTAATATTGTACCAATCATTTCTTTATTTCTATTAAAACTGATTATGATCTCTAATTCGTCTCCCACCCCTTCTCTGTTCACATTTTAATTCATTTTCAAAAGAAGTACTTGAAACAATAACTTTAATTGAACAAATGGTATAATTTAATTTGATATACACCACGATGGAAACAGTTTTGTCGCACACAAAAACTTAACAAACAATCAATTAACAATAATTTACATGACGACTTTTAGCTTTTTAAAACTGCATGTAAACGTTTCGACATGGTATCAATTAAGTTTTAACAAATATTTCCCGAAATATTTTGCCATTAATCTTGAATTCTTGTCCAAAGTTCATTTTGGCTTGATAGTTCCGCGTCATATTTTCCAAGCTCTCTTTTTAGATGAGACCGCAATTGTTCTATGGGATTGATATCCGATGACTGTGAGGGCCAGTCCAGAACCTCAATTTTGTTTGTTTCAAACCATTCCTTGATTATTTTTGCTAAATGGCATGCAGCTCCATCCTGTTAGCATATCTTCTAACATAGTATTGTAGAGAGCTGCATTCATTCCTCCTTCAATTCTGGACATTTCCACAATAAATTTATAAGACATGCAATCATTACTTCTCCATTCCCAAACTTGAGCGTTTCCGAAATATCGTGTTGTTTTAGTGTTGTTCCAAGTCTTTTCCATATACACAGTTTACCATCTGATCCTATTCGGTTTATTTTGGATTTATCTGAAAATACTACTCGATATCAACCCTCTTTTGTTCATTGTTTGTATTTTGGATTCTTTGTTTTGGAGTCAGTTTTGGTTTCTTTTTGGGCTTTCAATCTACATGATTTTAAGGCTCTTGCAACTGCTGTACATCGGCCTCGGTAGCTCAGTGGTTGCGTGATCGTCCCGTGAAGTCGTTTGCCGGTGCACTTTAAAGAACCCTTGCGAGGCAAAATTTGCGGCCCCTATAACGCCGTCCTGAAATGACCATAGCAGTTGAAAAGGACTTTAATACCAAACAAACCAAACCAAACCAATTTTTTTTTTTTTTTTCTTATTTTAATTTTTTTTTAATAAAGTTTCAGAGCTAGTTGTAAAATAAAAAAGGCAACATTGCTCATCATAAACTAAAATACCAAATATAAACAAATGAGGGGTGGCCTAAAGGTGAAAACCTGTCAGGTAGCCGCCCCCCACCATAACAAATATTATAACATAAAATAAGGAAATTAAATAAAAAAACAAACAAAAAACAAACAAAAACAAATTAAAGAAAACAAGAAGAGAGGTCGCTAGAGGTAAACGAGATAAGCCACATTCCTAAACGTTTTTTAAACGAGAAAACAGAAGTAGTATTCAAAATTTCCGGAGGAATAAATGACCAAACTTTTGGTCCCGTATATCTGACTTGCGTTCTCGCATAGTTTTTTGTAACTAAAGGTATTACAGGTAAGTGTTTATTGCGTGTGAGATAAGAAGAAGAAAAATGTATGAAATCAGCAAAGCAAGTGGATACAGTCAGTTTATGTTTAGATTTAAAAAAATACAGGGCAATTTGTTTAATAACAATTCCCATAATTGGGAGAATCTTATAATTCTTCCTCATCATGTCCAAATAAACGGATGAACTGGAAAGATGGAAAATCGTTTTCAGTGCTCTACGTTGCAACCTCTGCAATAAATTCAAATCGGTGATATTACCTCGTCCCCAAAAGATAATTCCAAAGCACAACATAGAGTGTATTAAAGCAAAATACAACAAAACCAGAATATCTCTGGGGAAAAATCTTACTAGATATAGAATCCCAATTCGTTGAGACAAACATTTAGCCAGTTCCTGGATATGTTTCGACCATCCCAGATCCGCTGAGATCCACAACCCCAAATATTTAAAATATTCCACTTTTTCCAAAGAGACATCGCCATATTTCGCTGCAAACGGATCTAAAATGCCAATTCTATTCCTCTGTATAAATTGAAGCCATTTAGATTTTTCTATATTCAACTTAATTCCATTTATTTGTGACCAAGACGCAACCTGTTGGAGAACAAGTCTCATTTTCTCCAATAAATCTAAGGTAGAAATATCATCTATAAAAATAGCTATATCATCAGCATATAAAAAACTTTTACACGAAATGACCTTACAAAAATCATTAATAAACACAGAGAATAAAATTGGCGAAAGAGATGATCCTTGAGGGAGGCCTTGGTTAGAAACCAAACTCGCCGAATCTAAATTATGGTTAAATAAAGTATACCTTCGGTCACTCAAAAACGATGAAATCCAATTCAGGGGTACTCCTCGAATACCAAATTGATGAATCAACTTTTTAACTAAAATACTTTTTGTAACCGAGTCAAACGCCTTCTTAAAATCCAAAAAGAAAACAGTTGAGAAGAAATTTTTTAATTGGGAATTAACAGTCTCATTTAATAGGGCTTCAACAGCAGTATCTACCCCACGTTTAGCTCGAAAGCCATGTTGGTTAGGGCTTAACAAATTAAATTTTTCCAGGTAATTGGCTAGTCTCCTTGAAAACAGACCATCAAAAACTTTAGCCAAGACCGATAGCACTGAAATTGGTCTGTAATTTGCAAAAGAATTAGTAAGACCCTTTCCTTTATAGAGAGGATTAATAAATGCAGATTTTAAGATCTCTGGATATATTCCTGTGGAAATTGAAAGATTGAAAAGCCATGAGATAGGTTCGCTTAATGAATTCCGACAGTATAACCACATAATCGGAGGGATTCCCAACGGATCTGCAAAGGAGGAGCTTGAACTATATTTTTTCAAACAACCTATAACTTCAGAAGGAGAGCAAGGATTGCCAAAAAAACTAGGGGCAACATAATCGTCATGAACAATCCCACTTGGGTCCACTGGGTAAGCCACTTGTGGTAATAGTGTGTGTAAAAGTTCTTCCAACTGTACCTTTGAGACCTTCTCTGATCCTGAAAAAGGAGAAATCTTCGAAAATTTAGAGACCGTAATTGAGTTCTTAATCACCTTCCAGGTTTCCTTTTTATTATCTTTCAAGGACCAAAACAAATTACTGAAATATTGGTATTTTCGACGTGATATACTGGTCTTTAAGGCATTCCGAGCTTTTTTGTATCTATCATAATCACTATCCTTTTTTGTAGCAATATAGATTTTAAATAATTTATCTTTCTTCTTTATTTGCCGCAATAGTTGATTAGTTAACCAAGGGTTCCTAATACATTTATAACCAGCAGAAGAGTTACATACAGTTGGAGAGTATCTGTTTAAACCCATTCGAATATGATTAATAAATCTCAAGCACCCTTCATTTACTGTATCAATATTTTGAAAAACATTCTGCCAATCTGTTAAAGCAAAAATAGTTTCTAACATCAATAATCGATTAGGGGATATAAGATTTTGCTTACGCAGCTCTTGGTTAGGGTTTTGAGAAAACATAGAAGCGTTTAAGAAAAGAAAAAGGGGGAAGTGATCCGAGATAATAACATCTCCTTTAGAAAGTCTAAATGACAGACCTCTAACCCAAATATAATCCAAAACAGAAAAAGTTCCATAAACTGGATCAATCCTGGTCGGACCAACATCTTTCGATTCAAAACCAAATGAGCTAAGAAGGGTAAAGAATAATAAATCATTAGATGATGTAGGGGAAAGAAGATTTAAATTAAAATCTCCACAGATAATATTATTCTTAAATGGTGGGATTGTAAATTTTTCCAAAATTAATTCCATTTTTAAAAAGGCATTTTGTACATTACCGGATGGTGGACGGTAAAGAACAAATAATATGAGTTTGGAATTTAGAACTAAAGTCAATAACTCCAAATCTTCTTCACAAAAGGTAGCCTCAGACACTTCCAAAACTTGAATAGAATCCTTTACATAACATATAATACCCCCTCCTTTTCGGTCTTGACGACAAACAGAGAATCCTTGATAACCTTTTAGTGGAGGAGGCATTATTAGGGGTGAAAGCCGCCTTTCTACTAAACAGATAATTTCTGGAAAAGAGCTCGAGTTCAATTGAGTCAAAGATCAATCCATATTTGAGAGGACTCCACGTATATTAACAAAAACAAGCTGGAAATTATCTACTAGACGCAAACCTCCAACCTCAGGTGAATGACTAACTAACATTTAATTAATTGATTTAAATCCTCGAAAGAAGTAATCTCCTTAGCTTGGGTTGAAGGGTCACGTCTTATGTAGATTCTACCTTTACGAGTCCATGAATAAGCAAAATGTCCTTCGGTTCTGTATTGTTTGGCTCTATAAAACAATTCCAATCTGGCTGGACAGAGGTGCTCATGAAAAAACAATTTCTGGTTTTTATCAAATTTTACTGATAACCAATCCGATAAAGTCTCAATATGTTTCCTTTTATCTTTAAACAGAAGATTGATTAATTCTTTTTTTACAAATTTAACAAGCAAGGGTCTCGGAGAATCACGACCTCTATCTTTCCCTATTCTATGTGCTCCATTCAGATCTCCAGCCGTTGATGTAGGAAAGATTACTTTTAGAAATTCAGCAGCCAGTTCTATACAATTTTCTTGAGAGGATTCAGGTATATTTCTAAATATCAGATTATAATTAAAAGAATACTGTTCAGCTTCAGTACAACGTTTCTCCAAACAACTAACATTCTTATGTAGTGAAGAGATTTCATTTTCCCAGGAAACCTTTTGCAATTCCAATGATTTCATTCTTTCAGTAAGATCATTAATTTTATTAGCCGCTTCTTTCATTTCTTTTACTAATTTATCCAAAATTGGAATGTATTGTAAAATCGGGCTAAGTTTATCATCGAGGGACTGATTCAATTTTCCTAGAATATTATCAGTAGTATTTAATAAATTATCCTGATTGTCTTCATTTACTGCCTCATGTATCAACACTGAATTATCCAGTGAAATAGAAATATGGCAATTGCCACAGTAACTCAGATTATCAGGAAAAGTTAAATCTGAATCTCCATTATCGAGACAAGAGCGATGGCCGACTCTCCGACAGCAATCTAATTGCTGTACTATTAGATTTCTTCATGCCCCTTGTTATAACAATTAGAGAAAATTTTCTCCAAAAAATTCAATTACTTTAAAAAAAAAACCCAACATGTAAAATTAAAATAATGAACCAAAAATATTTGCTGTGGCGTCTAGTTGTTAGATT
>JAHWFO010037539.1:215033-227826 GCA_023313115.1 Rhysida immarginata
CGTTACTATGGGATTCTACAAACTTTTTTCTAGTTCTTTAGCAAGTGTTCTTCCAGAAGCAACCTCCCAGTTGTAATTCTTCTTACCAAATAACACTTATCGTCCTAGACATTTCTTTTCAGCATCAGGCCTAGACTTAGCACGTATTTGGCTCACGCAACTGCTGTTTTCTTCGCAATTTTCCTCACAGAAAGTTCTTTTTGTAGAAATTCTATGATTTGCATTTCAACAGCCTTCCCCAATTGGCTTCAGACAGTCAAGTACAAAATAATACAGTAAAATCTCTTAAATAATAGTCTAAAATTTGCATAACTGAATTTTCATTGGCTTTTAAATGTTTTTAAACTAATTTTTAAATGCAGTTGAATCCATGAGACAAAACTGTCCCATTCTTAGGTATGATAGTAAAAACTGTAACACATGTTCTAGTAAAGTTTTTGTTTATTCCTTAAGTTTAAATGTGAGCTTATATAATGATAATTTTATAAAAAAAATAAAGACTGTTGCTGTTAGAGAATATGTTTAAAAAAATTCCTATAGCTTTATGCCTATATCTATTGGGGCATTTTTGACCGACACTGTATAAGTAAATAGATCTTATTAAACACAATATTAGGGAAACTAAATGCTTTTGTTTTATAAGAATACTTGTTTTTGAAATTTGAATTTTTGTAATCGGGATTTGCATTAAAAGTTTTGATCGGCTTGGATGTGATCAGGCTTTGACTGTTTTTTCTTTTTCGATATGAGAGATTTAACCAATTTTATTATGTAAACTTAATGGAAAATTAGTTAAAAACTTAAAATAGATTATACATATTGTACCTGTTTTAATTGTAAACTGCATTTTTATATAATTAGACAATGGCATTGCTTTGGGGCGATTTCATTGATGATTTTCCTTTGCATTTTTTATGACATCCAAATTGATACCGTATTATGAAAACTTTAAATTGATAAAGATCCTTATCAAATTTATCTGAATCATTTCGTCTGTTCACTGTTATTCCTGAACAGCAGACATCTAGGTTATTGCACGTTTCCTATCTAATTAAATTCTAATTGAAGGCACAAGTAATTCAATTTTTTTTATTTTAAAAAAATTCAGAGCAGCAATATCATCAAAGTGTGGCTTGTGACGAATGATATCGCAGTCAATTGCAAGTGACAGGAAATATGTCTTTGCCAATCCACGGCTATATATGGCCAGGCGAGTCATATGGACGTTTTCTTTGGAAGCTGCGGCGGTGCGCGGGAGTGTCTGCATCATTAATCTGGCTGTCATCCGTGACTCCAAGGAATCCACATCATCTAGAAAACTTATCCTTAGCTCCTTCTATTTCATTCTTAGGGGAGATGTTAAGACCCATCGTGATAAAAGGAAGGAAAAAAAAGAAAAACTTCAGGTTAGTCTGAACTGATGTAGCGTTACGACGTGAAATTGTTATCAAGGATAATTTATAAAGTCTACCTAGAGGTTTGGAGTCGGAAAATAATCCTCCTCCTTCTTTTGATAGTATTAAGATATCAAGGTAAAATTTTATTTCTATCCGACAAGTACTTGAAAGTCTAATTTGTTCTGACATAACAAAGCAACAAATAAGAAGTGCGTAATTATACACAAAAGTTAGTTTACTCTATAATTTAAAGTGTCACAAGGTGCCATTAAAGTTTTTTTTTAACATGATAATGTTTTAAGGCTGGAAGTCATTCTGGAAAATGTGTGATACAAAATCAGGCCCAAAAAAGCGTTACGGAAACAGAAAGAACAATTCAAAGTCTTGCTTTATTGTAACACATTAAAGCATTGTTGAGGGTCGGCTTGAAGCACGCGGCGACACTGAAAATTCACCTGACGATCGTAGTCTAAGCAACAATTTTTATTTAAAATCTTTATTTACTAAAAGATATTATTAAATATATTGAAAGTGTGGTATCTGATAGCGCCATTATACTTCGCTGTCTTACCTAGCTCTATTAGTTCGTTAATTCAAATAGCTAATGTTTTGTTTTAGTGTATCGGAGTAAACTCTTTGCGATTACAATAAATATATTTCATTAATCACAATTTAATTTTTAATTTATTATTTTGAAACAACTGTTCATTTAGGTCTTATGATGCTTCATCAAATTTATAATCTATGTGCTTCGAAGTGCTTAATGCAGGGCAAGTCAAAATGATGGGCCCGATTTAAGAAGTTTACTCCGTGAAATTTAATAAATATTTGGTATTGTGAGACATGTGCTACGAAAGGTAAACCTTCAAAATCACATTATACCACATCAAATCACATCATTAATGCCGTTGAACACTAATCACAGAGTTGTTTACATGATAGTCAAGCACACAGAACGATCTCTGCTCGCCAGTCAACGCCATTTTCTTTAACCGCTCGCTGCTGACCCTTAGCGGTAGAAAGTGAAAACACTGCGTGGAAACTAAACTGTGAAAGTTAACCTTTCGGAGCATATGTCTCACATTACGATACATTCCATAGACATCACAAAATAAATGTCTGAAATCGAGTTCATCATTTTGACTTGCCCTGTATATTTCTACAGATTCCTTCCTCTCTACAGTTAAGAATAATATTCCGATCCAAAAAAGCGTTACGGGTGATGCAATAATTTTAATTTTGCATCATACAAAATACACACGTTTTGTGATTTTAGATACTGCGAAAAGCTAGCACGTTCCGTGTTTGTGACCCCATATTCGATTATGAGCAAAGACGCGAGTGAAGAGACGCACACAGGCGCTATGTTTAATTCACATATTGAGAAACTCGATACCTGTGCTTATATCTTATACTTCAGTTACCATAAGCTGTTATTCACTACCAGAGGGAACCCGCCAAAATTTGATGGTAAACAACTGTGTGGTTTCATAAACAATCATCTCCAAAAGACGTCACAATCAAGAACTCTGTTAGCATTGATGATCAAATTAACAATTATATACAGCAATAAGGCGTGCACTACCTGTTCGCCGTTTTTCGCCTATAGAGGGCAAAGCATCGGCTTGATGTATAAAGATTCCAGCGGTACAGATATTATCTATTTTTTAATGGCTAGTTCATTTTGATTTTAGAATATGCCCGTAAATTGTTGGGTCCCCCAGTGGCATTCCAAATCAAAAAGGATAAGGGGTTTTTAAAATTCCATATCTTTCCTCGGGGTATTGAGAGAAAAAAGGAATGAATTATACAAATTAGAACAGGAAAGCCTGTGAGTCCGATTGCCCGGATCTGCAGCCATGATGTAACAAGCATGGGTAAGTTATTAGGTGGCTAGATATACAGGGTGAATACAAAAGTCTAAACCCCCTTTTATTTTTTGAACCGAAGCAGACATGTCAATTTTGATGAATCCAGTGAATAGGAAGTTGTGGGTGGCCTATCCCATGGTGCACTTTTCATCATCCCAAATATGCAAATCAGGACACATTCAAAATTTATCTCAAAAACCGTAAGGGATAGAGAAAAAAAACTCAATTGCAAACTTGTTCAGCATAAAAAAACAAACAAAACAAAAAAAATCATCCAAATCGGACCAACCAATCACGCAAAATCACGTGGTGCACTGTTTGTAGCTTACAAACAGTCACACTACACAAGGAAAACTGAATGTTGATATTTCCACCATGTAAAGCATGCAAATCAAAAAATTAACATAAATTACCATACTCACATTCACTTTCATGCGGAAAAGCAAATAAAAGGCATGTTTCAGCACACAGAAGACAGAACAATTCCAGGATGGCAAGCTACACTGTTCCGGAAATGGTCAACATGATGTTCTGCTTCGGAGAGGCAAGGAGAAACCTACATCGAGACAGTTAGGTTGTATCGAGACAGATACGCTAACGAACGCCATCCATCTCGTCAAACAATGCGTCACATTATTCAAAGATTCGATGCTACAGGGAATGTTAATGCAGAACGAGGACGACCAAGGGCACAAGGCGACGAGGATACAACAACACTAGTTCTGGCTGCAGTTGCTGCAAATCCCCAGACAAGCAGCAGAGCAATTGCTGCAGATGTTGGGTGCCATCAGAGAACTGTTCTCAACATTCTACACGCACATCATTTTCACCCATACCATATTCATTGTCACCAGGGGTTACTGCCATTAGATTATGTTGCTAGGGCCGCCTTCTGCAACTGGTTACTTACCTGCCTGGATGACAATCCAAACTTCATTCATGAGGTGGTGTGGACAGATGAAGCCCAGTTCACCAGGGATGGAGTTATCAACAGGCACAACCATCATCATTGGGCAGACGAAAACCCACGATGTCTGCGAGAAGCAACTCATCAAGTGAACTGGAGAATCAATGTGTGGTGTGGATTGTACAATGACACTGTGGCTGAACCGTATTTTTAAACTTTTTTTTAAACTGTTTGAAGTAACTTGTTTGTGCAGTAACTTGTTCGTAATTGTGGGTGATTGGTTGGTCCGATTTGGATGATTTTTTTTTTGTTTTGTTTGTTTTTTTATTATTGATCTAAGGAGTTTAAATGATTAATTTAAATTTAAATGAGTTCAGTCTCCTTTTAATGGGGAAAATCGTAAAATTAATAAAAACAAAAATTAATAATAAATAAAGTCACCAATCTTAAAAAACGATGAAGGAACTTGTGAGATGGAAGAAAACTCAAAGGATGTAGTCTATTGCAGATGTTGTTGATAGTAGAGATAAACCCAGTCTATTGAGGATGTAGATGAAGTCTTGTGAAGATAATGTTGATAGGGGAAAAACTATAATCTTGAAGGAAGTGTTGGTTTTGAAATACAGATGAAATTTTGAAGAGGGTGATCCAAATATTTGGGATAAAATTTATATAAAAAAACGTTTTCGAGAATATTTCTCATCATCAGTTGGCTTAAATATTTTTGAATGGTGAAAACAGTTGAAATAAGAATTTAACGTTATATTCACAAGACTTCATCTACATCCTCAATAGGGTATCAGGTCAGTTCGTCGAGGGTCAATTCGTCGAGCGTCAGTTCGTCGGCGTCAATTCGTCGAGCGTCAATTCGTTGAGAGTGTCAGTTGGTCGCGCGGTTAGTTCGTCGAAGATCAATTCGTCGAGCGTCATTTCGTTGAGAGTGTCAGTTGGTCGGGCGGTCAATTTGTCGGAGGTCAATTAGTCGAATGTCAATTCGTCGACCTGTCAGTTGGTCGGGCGGTCAATTCGTCGAAAAATAAATAAATGGTCGAAAAAACTTTCATAAAATTCATTAACGAAAATAATTTTTGTTACTAATTTATTTACTTGAAAGGTAAACAATAAATACCGTTACTGTTAAAACTCCGTATCTATATACAGCTTTTGTAAGCAATGTGATATAGTAGCCACAATAAATCTAATCTTGTAGACGACATATGCCCCAAACTATTTATACAGCTTCAGTATCTTTCATTTTCAGAATGAAATTAATAACTGTATAAAATTAATTGAGCACATACAGGAAATTATCTTTTTATTAAGTAAAAATTAAATAATAACATAAATAATAAGCTTGCCGAAACATTTAATATCCTGTGGTCGATTTCCTCAGTTTAACACAAAATTTCACGTCACCTGTTCGCAGACTGGCATATGCACATATTCATAACAACATAATAAATAAATGGTCGAAAAAAAACTTTTAACAAATGGCGTTACTGTTAAAATGTTTATTTAAATACAACTTTTGCATGTAATAATCAACAAACGATAATCTGATAATAAAGGAAATAATACGTGAAATTTAAATAACAATACTTGTGTGTAAAAAATTAAGTAATAACATAATTACTAAGAAATAAAAATTTATTTCATACAACAAATTGATCACATACGAGAAATTAAATTTTTATTAAGTAAAAGTTAAACAACAACATAAATATGAGGGTGTAGGACTTTCAATTCAATCTGATTGCATGGCTTATACCGTTTAAAAATTCTGGCAATGTCTTCCGACGGTTCAAGCACAGGGCTTCAAGCCGCCCCTGATGATCTTACGCGGCACGTTTGTTGTATTTCTTTTATAGTTATTAATCATATAGTATTTATGTTATTGTTTAGTTTTTACACTCTAGTAGCTCTAGTAATATTCGACTTTTATTTAATAAAAATTTAATTTCCTGTATTAAAATTGTGTAATACTTTTATAATTATTAATTACATTATGAACATGATGAATGATACAAAAGCAGTTAAGAGCAAATTTCCGGGTTCCTTATTACATGCTCTAAGAATTTCGAAACACCCCACAACAATGAAATTTGCAATAAAGTATCAACAATCGCTTAATAAATAAATTTGTAACAATTATTATCCTTAAATCCATTTTATAATAAAAACATTTATTTTTAAAAGGAATTCAAGAAAACAATTAATTTTTATTGGACACTGTACAGTATATTTATACACTGATAATGAAAGATATGAAACGGATTTTACTGCCGAAAACGCGGACCGTATAGTGAGCATTCCCTTAATTTAACTAATCTTATGAAAGTGATAAATTGGGCAAAAAAATCACATTATGGTTTAGGACCAACGATACAACGATAATTAGTTGTTTCGTAGTTTCGTTGGCAAGCCGATTATAGTTATAGTATTGTTACCGAACAATTGGATGAGTTAATAGTTGTTGCCATGGGAATAAGAGTATTCTGGCCCAATAAATTGTGCAAACAGAAAAGAATACAAGACTGTATGTAGACTAACCTAATAGTAGATTGTCAGAAGCTAAGGAGACTCGAAAATGGGTCTTATAAGGAAGGGTGATAGCTGAGGAAAAATAAGAGCGAGAAAGAGATGTTAATAAATTGTTATTAAGAGCTTTATATTAGTGTTGAGCGATACTCGATACTTTAGTATCGTCGATACTTTGTCGATAATTAATAAATACAAAAATAAATTATAGTATTTTCTATTTATTTATTTTCTGCATTTATTTTTGATATTTTTCTTTATTATAAATCATAACAGCCGTAGTATGGCATTTTTTCTGTGGTTATAGGTTTTTTTTAGTTTGATTTGTGTTTTATCTGCTGGAATTGGAATTTAAAACTGGGGAGAAGTTGATCTATAAACTGCAGGCATCTTTGTATGCATTGGCGTAGCCAAGGGAGAGAACCACCGGGACTGCCCTGCCCATCGGAAAAAAAAATCAAAATGTAAAGAAAGTGACTGATTGTCGAAAAATTCAAATTATTGATTGTATTTATTGCATTAAAGTTAAAATATAACTTTTTTACATGGCCTATAAACAACTATTAACTCATCCAATTGTTGGGTAACATTACTATAACCGGGGCCAACGAAACTACGAAACAACTAATTATCGTTGTATCGTTGGTCCTAAACCGTAATGTGATTTTTTTGTCCAATTTACCATTTTCATAAGATTAGTTAAATTAAGGGAACGCTCACTATACGGTCCGCGTTTTCGGCAGTAAAATCCGTTTCATATCTTTCATTATCAGTGTATAAATATACTGTACAGTGTCCAATAAAAATTAATTGTTTTCTTGAATTCCTTTTAAAAATAAATGTTTTTATTATAAAATGGATTTAAGGATAATAATTGTTACAAATTTATTTATTAAGCGATTGTTGATACTTTATTGCAAATTTCATTGTTGTGGGGTGTTTCGAAATTCTTAGAGCATGTAATAAGGAACCCGGAAATTTGCTCTTAACTGCTTTTGTATCATTCATCATGTTCATAATGTAATTAATAATTATAAAAGTATTACACAATTTTAATACAGGAAATTAAATTTTTATTAAATAAAAGTCGAATATTACTAGAGCTACTAGAGTGTAAAAACTAAACAATAACATAAATACTATATGATTAATAACTATAAAAGAAATACAACAAACGTGCCGCGTAAGATCATCAGGGGCGGCTTGAAGCCCTGTGCTTGAACCGTCGGAAGACATTGCCAGAATTTTTAAACGGTATAAGCCATGCAATCAGATTGAATTGAAAGTCCTACACCCTCATATTTATGTTGTTGTTTAACTTTTACTTAATAAAAATTTAATTTCTCGTATGTGATCAATTTGTTGTATGAAATAAATTTTTATTTCTTAGTAATTATGTTATTACTTAATTTTTTACACACAAGTATTGTTATTTAAATTTCACGTATTATTTCCTTTATTATCAGATTATCGTTTGTTGATTATTACATGCAAAAGTTGTATTTAAATAAACATTTTAACAGTAACGCCATTTGTTAAAAGTTTTTTTTCGACCATTTATTTATTATGTTGTTATGAATATGTGCATATGCCAGTCTGCGAACAGGTGACGTGAAATTTTGTGTTAAACTGAGGAAATCGACCACAGGATATTAAATGTTTCGGCAAGCTTATTATTTATGTTATTATTTAATTTTTACTTAATAAAAAGATAATTTCCTGTATGTGCTCAATTAATTTTATACAGTTATTAATTTCATTCTGAAAATGAAAGATACTGAAGCGGTATAAATAGTTTGGGGCATATGTCGTCAACAAGATTAGATTTATTGTGGCTACTATATCACATTGCTTACAAAAGCTGTATATAGATACGGAGTTTTAACAGTAACGGTATTTATTGTTTACCTTTCAAGTAAATAAATTAGTAACAAAAATTATTTTCGTTAATGAATTCTATGAAAGTTTTTTCGACCATTTATTTATTTTTCGACGAATTGACCGCCCGACCAACTGACAGGTCGACGAATTGACATTCGACTAATTGACCTCCGACAAATTGACCGCCCGACCAACTGACACTCTCAACGAAATGACGCTCGACGAATTGACCTCCGACGAACTAACCGCGCGACCAACTGACACTCTCAACGAAATGACGCTCGACGAATTGACGCCGACGAACTGACGCTCGACGAATTGACCCTCGACGAATTGACACGTAACCCCTCAATAGACTGGGTTTATTTCTACTATCAACAACATCTGCAATAGACTACATCCTTTGAGTTTTCTTCCATCTCACAAGTTCCTTCATCGTTTTTCAAGATTGGTGACTTTATTTATTATTAATTTTGTTTTTATTAATTTTACGATTTTCCCCATTAAAAGGAGACTGAACTCATTTAAATTTGTTTTTTTATGCTGAACAAGTTTGCAATTGGGTTTTTTTCTCTATCCCTTACGGTTTTTGAGATAAATTTTGAATGTGTCCTAATTTGCATATTTGGGATGATGAAAACTGCACCATGGGATAGGCCACCCACAACTTCCTATTCATTGGATTCATCAAAATTGACATATCTGCTTCGGTTCAAAAAATAAAAGGGGGTTTCAGACTTTTGTATTCACCCTGTATTTATATAAATAGATTAATATAACTGCTTGATATTTCTGTAAGACGTAGCAGGCATTTGCAACGAAACGAATGTTTCCATGGATTATTTTTCCTACATAAGTTTCTTAAAATATAATTTCGATAATGTGATAAGTCATTTACATATTAATTAGATATGTTACAATAATAAATTCAGAGCGTAAACGCGAACGGGGCTGCTCGCTGGACTTTTATCCAGCTTTTTTCTAGTCCATGGCTTTCGTTTCGTTACAAATGTCTGCTACGCCATACAGAAATATCAAGCAGTTATACAGGGTGTAAATGGACGACGTTTCACAAATTTAAGGATATGTAGAGGATGAAACTCTGAGCAAAACAGTCTAGTCGCGTTTTTCGATCTGTGGCTCCGTTAAAAAGTTATAGCGCTAAGTTAAAAATTGCTCAGCGTCTGTACCAAGATAGATTTCCGGAAGTGACGTCACGACACTTTAAAGTGCTATAACTTTTTAACGGAGCCTCAGATCGAAAAACGCGATAGACTTTTTTGCTCATAATTTCACCCTCTACCTGCCTTTTCATTTGGGCACGACCTTTTAGAATCACCCTGACCGATACCGAACTTTAAAGCGCTATAACTTTTTAACGGAGCCACAGATCGAAAAACGTGACTAGATTTTTTTGCTCAGAGTTTCGTCCTCTACATATCCTTAAATTTGTGAAACGTCGTCCATTTACCCCCTGTATTAATCTATTTATTTATATACAGGGTGATTCAGAAAGGTAGGTCAAGAATGAAATACCATGTACAGTTTTTAGCGGGGAACAAAATTTTTCCTATAAACATGGGTCCAGAAATGCATCCTTACAGAGATAATGCAACTTGTACGAGTTAGAAATGACATTATAGTGGGTGTTCAAAATGCCTCGAAGTCAACCTGTCTCGAAGCCGTTGGTCTAGTGTTTGAAACGCCCGGCGATGTGGGAGATCACGGTCTGGAAAACGCTGTAGGTAAATCCTTTCCGCTTCAGTAGCATTACCCTGTGCCTCGCCGTAGACGAGATGCATGTCCGCTAGCTCCGCATTATTCAAGCGATCCATTGTACGACAATGGAGTTACATGTTTCGTTTCCTCTCTTTTAAAGGTGTGAACACGAACAATTTACATGTTTAGATCCTAATTTACATGGACCCTACTATTGCCGCCCGGGTAACAAACATCCATTCCTACCTCGTACGAGTTGCATTATCTCTGTGAAGATGCATTTCCGGACTCATGTGTATAGGAAAAATATTGTTCCCCGCTACAAACTGGACATGGTATTTCATTCTTGACCTACCTTTCTGAATCACCCTGTATATCTAGACACCAAATATTTTACCCATGTTTGTTACATCATAATCGGAGTCGGAAAAACGTCAGCTGCGACCCGGGCAATCTGACTCACAGGCTTTCCTGTTCTCATTGTTATAATCCACTCCATTTTCCTCTCAATATCCCGAGGAAAGATATGGAATTTTAAAACCCCCCTTATCCTTTTTGAGTTAATCCCGTATCCTTTTAGTTCAGCAACCGTTGCGTTTGTTAGACTGTCTTCATCCATGTTGTCGTCACACACAATAAAAACGCTAAGAATATCGTCAAGAACTCCATTAAACAAACGCCATTGATAAACCGTAGGAAACCGATACATCAAGCTGACGCTAGCGCCATCAATGAGAAGAAAAAGCATATGCACGCCCCACTAACGACGATAACAATAATCAGTGCGCATGCACAGAAGTGCCGATTTTGCTCTTAAAAAAGGTGCTTTGCGTTTATAGGATTACTGATGTACATGATTCTGTAGGCTCGTCCATTGATAAATAAATAAAAGTTTTATGTACAGTATAAATTTTTTATTTATTTGTTGTACCTAAAAGAAATGTCATTATTCAATGCCTCGGACTGTAGACTCGAAATTAAGTCACATTTTTTTCTTGGCTCGTCATCATGCGTGACGAAAAGATGAGCGTAATTCTATCGATAACGTAGCATAATGAATGTATGATAAATTTCCGTGTGTACCGACGTCCACGTCATTGTGACAGCCTTAAGATATAAAGAGGAATTTCTTGATCACAATGTCAGACTTATTTCTGCGCGGTACCCAGAGTTCCTTCTAATAGAAAATAATGCTCACTGGCACAGAGCACCACTGGTGGAATCTTATCTAACGCAGCACGTTATACAGGGGTGTGTTCTGGGCTGCGTACTCTCTTGACCTTTATCCTATCGAGCATCTCTCAGATGACTCCCCCCCCCCCTCCCGGAAAACAGTAACAGTACAGATTAAAGAAAACACACATGCGACAATCCCATGCTGAGCAGTGTGAAACAAGCTCCCCCCCATCGAATAAGCAGCGTACCAAGGACACGTTTCCAAATGTCATGCTAATGCAAGCAATATTTCAGTAAAGAATGGAATGAAAATTTAAATTCTAAATGAATAAAGAAAGAATATAGTTATAGGAATGAAATATTTGATATATGATTAAATTATTAATGAAATTATACAGATGTAAAAATTAATAAATATTAATGTTGACCAGATAAAGAGCAGAAATCAATAGCAATTGTTTCTATTTAACTTAATATTATTTTAATTATTTTTATCTCAACTTAATTTAATTTCACTAAAAATAAATGCCTGAAATTCTAAAATTACTGTCTTATTTACAATAAAATTCTCCGATAATTTGACTAAATATCTCATAAACTTATTTACACCCACTAATTTTATTGCAGTTGTATAAATTTATTATTTTCTAGTAAGAATCCAAAATTGTATGCATGTTGTAGCTTGGTCAATTTTCGATTTTTATGAAATTGTTATTTATTTAAATTTTGGTTTTTCCACTCGACAGCTGCTAAGATTCTGCACCTTGCAAAGTACCTTAGCAAATTTTCAAGAATAACACTGCAACCATCAAACCAAGTAAAATCTCCGTAACAATAAAAAAAAAAATAGGAAACAACTGTTCCATAAAAGCTCACATGTACACTCTATTCCAAAAGCGTTTTCACTTACTGAATGATGTTCGGCTTCCTTGCAATACATTAAACCGGTGGGTTATTGGTTTAGGCAAGAAGTCGAGTTCGAATCACTTTGGACAATGCCATTTATTGTTTCTTAGATCAACAGGGATAAGTAGTTTGTCCTTGGTATCGTTCGATGGCGCCGTGTTCGTTGTCACGTGACCTGTTTCCTCCAGTTCGTATTCGCTTATTGCATGTGTATTTTCTTTAACCCTCCGTCGGGCGCAACTGATCTAATAGGCACAGCTCTCTTATTATAGATCGCCTTCGCCCTCCTAGATGCCAGAAACACTTGAAACTTTGAATAGCTGTCTCCTATTTAGTGACATTTTCATACAAATCCGTTAGTTCATATCAAAAATTTTTGATTGAGGATAGTGATAAAA
>JAHWFO010037539.1:237826-283392 GCA_023313115.1 Rhysida immarginata
TTTTATCACTATCCTCAATCAAAAATTTTTGATATGAACTAACGGATATGCATGAAAATGTCACTAAATAAGAGACAGCTATTCAAAGTTTCATGTGTTTCTGGCATCTAGGTGGGCGAAGGCGATCTATAATAAGAGAGCTGTGCCTATTAGGTCAGTTGCGCCCGACTAAACGGAAGCATTCACTTACTTCCGATTAAACGGAAACATTCACTTACTTCCTTTGCCGTCCACAGCGTCCACCCCGCCAGGAAGCGAAGCGACAACTTTACCTGGTAATCGAGATTCGTCGGTGAAAGAAGGCAAATTGCGCAAATTATTTTTGACATTATCATTTTTGAAATTAATTTAAAAGTTTAATATAATTAAACTTCAACTGTTATTTCTTAAATAATTATTCATCAATTTATTTTGTTATCAAAAATAAAGTTGTTTGATTGCACCTCCTCCTCTCTTCCCCCTCTCTATCTCTCTCTCTCTTCACGTAAAGCACTCTGCATTTATTCCAAATAAAAATTGTACGGGGCTGTGTTGGGACACGGTCGCTAGATAAGTCGTAGAATACATCTTGTGGCTACATGGCGAATACGAAATAATTTTGTACAACACAACTTAAGGAATTAAATTTTTGACATAAAATGTTCAAACTACGAATATATTTGCAATATATCATAAATTTTTAACCAGACTTCTTATTTTTAACCAAACCTTTATTATAAGGCATTCTCACCTTACAAATCACTGGTCTATGATAAGAGAAGTATGATACAAATGGCAACAGACCAGAATCAATATGGTATATGACTCGAATGGTATGTAGTCTAAATTGAAATGTTTCTTCATAAAGCTAAGAGCGTGTAAATTTAATGTAGCATCTACATTGAAATCGCCAACTATCATAATTGGCACATCAGTATCCACCTCCATGTTGTCACTGAATGGTCTAGTTGTTGGCGAATATTTCGTCATCGCACTGAACAACAATTTTAGCATATCAGATATCGACACATTACGATGAATATAAACACTGCCTAGTATAAATCTCAACCTTTAACCGCAATAGTGCCCGCTCTCCTATAACTTATAACACCATGTTTGGTGAGTGCATCGGATTTAATGCAAACAGATTGATTCATTTGTGTCCTCAATTCGAATCTATCTATATGTAAAGATTCTCCTGGATTCATCCAAGTCTCATTATTGCCACATAATCAGATGCAATAAGTACTGTGTCTATTTCGATGTCTCGTGCATGCGCTACTAAACTCTGTGCATTGAGATTGGTAACTATAATGTTGAAAATATTCTGTTGTTCAAAGGATTTGTCATTATTGTTGTAGTTAACAGTATCTTTGTTTGTTTTTTGTAATATGAAATTTTTTACGCGTTTGGTGATTGTTGGCAGCATGTGCGATTCCAGTCTGTCCTACTTGTCTCTGATGTCTTTGATCGACGGAGCTTGACTGCCCGCAGCGTGATAGAAATTAAAGTCGTCTTTAGAATTAGTTAAATATAATCCAATTGCACTGGTTACTCTACTCAATCCAAACATAAACCAGTTGATTTTGTTGTAATATGTCATAATTACATAATTAGACGATACGATCAAACGTAGCACCTTAAGATTTATGCACCGTGATCGTAGCGGCTGGCACCAATGGGCACAGTGTACGTTTACATTTGATCGTGCCACCTACATTGAGGTTCTCTGTACGTTTAGTGATCGGTGTCCATTTCAAGGCATCATTTATGTTGTCTTTGAACTTTGAAATCACAGGTGACATACATTTGATTCGTGTCATCTTGCCCATTTCTTCATTTGGCAACTGTACCCATAAACGACAGAGCCATTGCTTCTGCTGATCTTGTAGATGTTGTTCAGCCCTTTCTTTCTTTTCGAACTCATAATAATCCACTATACTGACATCTTTCGCATGTTATACGGGAGCCAGTTCTTGTTGTAGTTCATCATCATCAACATCATCGTTGCTGTTGTTTGTATATTCTATATATCTGGATTACACCGATTGCACCGTTTACAAGACAATCACCCACATCGATGTTCGACATGTACGGTGAGTTGTTAGCCAATATTGTAGCATATGGCAAACCTCCCACTTCGACAGTACTCTTCTGGTGTGTTGTTTTGTTCTTGCTGGAACTAATCACTTCTGCGACCATAACCAGTAATTTTATCATTAGCAAATGACAACTATATTACTCACGATAGCAATTTTGTTGTGAGCATGAACGCTGTTATTGCGATTAAATAATCTAATTACAACGGGCAAATTTCCATGCACCATTGTTTACTTTTAAATTTGCTCTAAATGAATTCCTTCTCATAAGGAAGCAACTTTCACCATTTCAACTTGGTCAGTATAGTTGAGAATGCTTCATTACTCTGGCGCATCACTCGTGGCAATTTATATTAATGCAGTGATTGCATAACACATTGCCACTGGTCACATCTCGACTACCTTTGTACAGTCGTCAAAGGGAAATAATCCACACTTGAATTTTACTCTAAGTTTTACCGTTTCAATATTAATTTATTTTTAATAATTTAATATTACATTTAGAGTTAACATTATTAAGATTATTAAATTTAAATAATTATAATTAAAAAAGCTATTAAAACAACACAATAGCATGAAATGTAATATTAAGTAGTAAACTCGTGTGGATTATTTCCTTTGGTTGACTGTACTTCGGTCTAACATTCACAAATGGAAGTTGTCTGAAGTCACCACTTATGAGCATGTGCATGCCAGCGAACGATGAATCGTGCACACAAATGATCTCCTGCAGACGATGATTAATTTTATGAAACAAGTCTGAACTGATCATACTTATCTAATCGATTGTTACACACTTCACAGAAAGGATTTGGCGATGATATTGTCGTAGTAAGCTCTGGTGTGATTCTAAAAGCAGTGTACAATTTTGCCTTTCAAGTTTATTGCAACCTAACCAGTGGACACACAAGCTATACAGGGTGAATACAAACGTCTGAACCCCCCTTTTATTTTTTGAACCGAAGCAGATATGTCAATTTTGATGAATCCAATGAATAGGAAGTTGTGGGTGGCCTATCCCATGGTGCACTTTTCATCATCCCAAATATGCAAATTAGTACACATTCAAAATTTATCTCAAAAACCGTAAGGGATAGAGAAAAAAACCCAATTGCAAACTTGTTCAGCATAAAAAAACAAACAAAACAAAAAAAATTCATCCAAATCGGACCAAACAATCACCCACAATCACGTGGTGAACTGTTTGTAGCTTACAAACAGTCACACTGCACAACAAGTTACTTCAAACACTTTCAAAAAAAGTTAATCAACAAAATGTTTGATGTGACGACCGTGGGCACCATAACACAATTGGGCACGGAACCTAACTGACGCCAAAACATCGGCAAGCATGGCTGGTGTCACTCCTCGGCACGCTTCCTGGATTCGTTGAACCAGATCCTCCAGTGAGGCGGGCTGCGTAGCATAAACTTTGTTCTTCAGGTATCCCCACAAGAAAAAGTCAAGTGGTGTAAAATCAGGGGAGCGGGCTGGCCAACGAACTGGTCCTCCTTGGCCAATCCATTGTTGTCCAAACATCTCACTTAGACGCTCGCGAACGACCAAGCCGTAATGTGGAGGAGCTCCATCATGCTGAAACCACGTGCGCTGATAAGAGGCCAACGGCAAATTGTCAATGAAGTCTGTGACTACCACGTTGAGAATTTCAGCCCGGTAGCGTACTGCAGTCAGTGTTCCATCGTAAAAATACGGTCCAACCACAGTGGCATTGTACAATCCACACCACACATTGATTCTCCAGTTCACTTGATGAGTTGCTTCTCGCAGACATCGTGGGTTTTCATCTGCCCAATGATGATGGTTGTGCCTGTTGATAATTTCATTCCTGGTGAACTGGGCTTCATCTGTCCACAACACCTCATGAATGAAGTTTGGATTGGTCATCCAGGCAGGTAAGTAACCAGTTGCAGAAGGCGGCCCTAGCAACATAATCCAATGGCAGTAACTCCTGGTGACAATGAATATGGTATGGGTGAAAATGATGTGCGTGTAGAATGTTGAGAACGGTTCTCTGATGGCACCCAACATCTGCAGCAGTTGCCCTGATGCTTGTGTGGGGATTTGCAGCAACTGCAGCCAGAACTAGTGTTGTTGTATCCTCTTCGCCTTGTGCTCTTGGCCGTCCTCGTTCTGCATTAACATTCCCTGTAGCCTCGAATCTTTGAATAATGTGACGCCTTGTTTGACGAGATGGATGGCGTTCGTTAGGGTATCTGACTCGATACAACCTAACTGCAGCATGTAGGTTTCTCCTTGCCTCTCCGAAGCAGAAGATCATGTTGACTATTTCCGGAACAGTGTGGCTTGCCATCCTGGAATTGTTTTGTCTTCTGTGTGCTGAAACATGCCTTTTATTTGCTTTTCCGCATGAAAGTGAATGTGAGTATGGTAATTTATGTTAATTTTTTGATTTACATGCTTTACATGGTGGAAATATCAACATTCAGTTTTCCTTGTGCAGTGTGACTGTTTGTAAGCTACAAACAGTTCACCACGTGATTGTGGGTTATTGGTTGGTTCGATTTGGATGATTTTTTTTTGTTTTGTTTGTTTTTTTATGCTGAACAAGTTTGCAATTGGGTTTTTTTCTCTATCCTTTACGGTTTTTGAGATAAATTTTGAATGTGTCCTAATTTGGGATGATGAAAAGTGCACCATGGGATAGGCCACCCACAACTTCCTTATTCATTAGATTCATCTCAATTGACATGTCTGCTTCGGTTCAAAAAATAAAAGGGGGGTTCAGACTTTTGTATTCACCCTATATAAGCATTACGAAGTGTATTCTGCCGTTATTTTAATCGGTTTAATGTTTCCATGATTAATATCGTCGTAAATGTTTTGGCACTGTCAGCAGGATCGCCAAGTACACTTGTATTTATTCGCTATTGCGTGTGCATAGTCTGTGTATAAATTATAAGATCAACTCTCTCTGTTCTGGATTAGTTAGTGGCAATTGTTCACAATACTCTTGTTTGGACATCACGTTGCTGCACTTTCTTACAACTACGATAACATTGCTAGTCTCGTATTCGAAGTCATCGTTGTTCTCATCACACGCCTCGCCAACGATACCTCGCATATACTCATCTTTTGCAAGTTGTTTGCAATGACATCGTCTTTCTTGCACAGTTCTCTAAGTTCTGCTATCAATGCATCTATATCTATGTTATATTTTAACTAAAATGATCACCTCGTTCGCATCGTACAGTAGGATGAACTTGTGTACATCTAATACATCTACAACTTCATTGCAAAATGGATAGAACAATATAACCATTTCATGCTTGTAATTGATTTTGCCATCGATGCTATAATAACGGTATCTAATCACTTTAGCCACATTTATGCGTCTATATTTCTACGTCTATATCTATTGAATTTAAAATGTCATGGGCTCCATCGTTTTCATTATCAGTCTTTTGTTGTTCAGTGACCTCATGGCCATCTGTATCATCAACATCTTCATCTCTGTTGATACGTCTTGTATTCATTACCGGTGTATATCATGCGACGAAATTGGCTAAACATATCGCTCACAGGCAAGAAAAGTGACAACTCAAAAAAATTCATTTTGCGTTTTATTTCAGAAATATGATCGTTTCTGGTTTGCCTTGCAACAGGAAAAGTGACATAAAGGTATCTCAGCGGGCGGCCGCAAGATTGCCTTATGTGTCATTTTTCCTTAGCCCAGATGGCGAACGGTGGAAGCAGGAACAGTGACACATCTCAGTTGTATTTTGACCTTCACAAAGGTAACCTGTACGGACTGTTAAGAACAGTGTCATATTTTGAGTTGGGACGGTTTTCTTGTGATCATTTGGACAATTCTTCTGCTATTTGCGTCACATTGTTTGGTACTATCCCTAGGTAGACGTGAAATCAGAAGAATGTGGAACAAGAAAAACGTCACAACTCAAAGAGGGATTGCATTTGTGACAGGGGTGGTTTTAATCAATTTTTTCAACTTCCTTCACGCGTTGGTTCTGAGGGTTCCTATAATTTGTATTACGGTTTATTGATGCTCTAAAACATAACTACCTCCGTGTTTTCGGCTATACAAAAATTTCTAAAACTTCTTTTGCCTCTCCTGTAATATTTGATGTTTTTGACTTGTGTCCTTTTCTTGCCTGTGAGCGATATGTTATCTAATTCTGCCGTTCTCTCCTTATATTTTTTTTAAATTATAAATTTAGTGCAAATGTTTATTGTATTTTCACCTAAACCTTCTTTGTCCATCATTGCACGCTTCTTGTTGGCTTTGTGTGTCTCTTCTGGCCAAACAGTTGAAATATTAGCGACTAGTCTACAAATGTGGCTCATCAAATAGTTGACTGTCACGTGGATTTTCGCAGCGTCAGAGGCGAGCGAAAGGAAAGAGCGACGACGAGGATGACGCCGATGACAAAATTTACGTCATCCCAAAAAGTTCTCGAGGAAGGACGAGAAGGGGAGAGAGTTTGGAAACGGAGGCGAAAGGACGTACGGGGCGACCGAGCCGATTTCGTCGTAAGGAAAATCAAAGGCCGGTGCGCAAGCCACCATGACCGACGGCGTGAGAACGTAAACGACGGAAAGGAGCGTTTCTCAGCGGAGACAGGCAAAGAAGGAGAATAAAGTCGGCGAGAGACGCGACCGAGCAGAGCAGCTTCTCCGACAACGCCAGGCAGCTCTCGGACAACAGACGGTGGACAAGAAATGGAGCATTAATTCCGTACGGGCCGTAGAGACTCTTCTCCAAGAATTCGACAAGGAGCGATCTCCAGACGACAGCGTAAAGCAGTCGGCTGAACTACCCGTTACCTATAGAGACGAGGCAGCGGCGAATGGAAGAAGTCCAGCGCACGCTGAATTCATTTCGTTTCGTCGGGGACTAATTCATAATTACGGTAGGCCGTCTTTTATGTATTTTTTAAAAGAGGTGAGCACTTCCATAGCCAGCGAACGCCTATCCGTAATTTTCCTGCAAATTCCCTCCTTGCAAAACGAACTATACAAATGGTTATTTGCGTACGACGTAATTAATTGTCGCAGGGGAGAAGAAGTAGTTGGAGTCTTCCGTTTTTCTTTAAGAGGGTTCTTCACGAATGAAATTGGAGGTTTTATGCGAGTGCCAAGTGACACTGCTCGATATTAGTGAAATTAAGCAACGGACGCTGTACGAGGCAGATTTACGGAGTGTTACGACACCGCAACGTCGGCTCTTAATTCGTCAGCTCGTCAAGGTTAAGCTGCGTTAACTTTTTGTGCATTTACGAAGAGTGTGTGTGTCTACTTTCGTAAAGTGGTGCTAATATCCACGTCCATGAAATTGAACGTGGGGCATGTTTAACGTCAGTGCTATGGGATAAACGGCGAATCGTCTAGAAAACGACAGAGTGGCCGTTATTGTGTATTGCTGTGTGCTCTAGTATTTATCATTCTCTGTTATTACAGTGAAGTTGTGTGTCTCTCAGTAATATTTCTTATCCTAAGGTGATGCTTAAGCTAGTTTAATTCATATGTGTGTCTATGAATTTATGAGTGTGTCTCAGCATCCGTCAGTGATAGTGCTTTGAGTAGAATGATTGATATTTGTGATTTGCACCCCATGTGCTATAGTGAAGACCAGCTTCAGTGGTAACAGTGTCAGCAAATAAATGTGTGCTAGTTCTTAACAGCCGAGCATCAGTAGTTGTATGCTCGTTTACGTCAGAGCCTCTAAGTTAATTGTGTGTGTTTCTCCAACGAGACATCTTCCAGATCAGATACAGCATCCAGAGTGTATCTTTGATCGCAGCTACGACTTCGTTCCTTTTCTGTAGCCTCTGCAATCTCAGCAAGCTTTCGTCGCAGCGAGTCTTGGATTCATCGACCAACATGGAATCCGCTACTACATTCATCCAGCTTACCTGTTTACGTCATTACCGGATTACGTCACCTTAAAGAGACTTTACCGACTTATACTTACCTGAACTATTAATGTACAGTTATCAAAGGGAAATAATCCACTTGAAATTTTGAAGGGGGAGGCCGTGGCCTAGTGGGCTTTCACTGAAACACAACTTCAGTGAAGCTAAGCTACATCAGGTACGGCTAGTCACTGGATGGGTTACCATCCGTGATTCACGATCTTTACCCCCCCGATGCTGTGACCATCATACAGCAGTCGTTAATCCAGGTCCATCCAGAGACCCAACTCGTCGGCCTCAGGCCATACAGGCTCTGGATGGACGTATTGGATTACAATGAATAAAAATAAAATTTTTACTCTAAGTTTTACCGTTTCAATATTAATTTATTTTTAATAATTTATTATTACATTTAGAGTTAACATTATTAAGATTATTAAATTTAAATATTTATAATTAAAAAAGCTATTAAAACAACACATTAGCATAAATGTAATATTAAGTATTAAACTCGTGTGGATTATTTCCTTTGGTTGACTGTACTTACCAGAGACTGCATTATTATTTATTTGAACTTTGACTGCATTTAAATAACTTCCACTGCAAAAACTTTATTTATTTGATTTCAAGAACTTTGAAATACAATAAAGTCAATAAAATATTTGTTCTAACTTTATCATATCGTTCCCTCCTCGTGTTACTTACTCTGCTAAATCCACGTGACATTGACGCATAACATGCCACACCCCGCCTCTTATGCACACATCTGCACCGTGTCGTATAGTTTTAAATTTATTCTACAATGACTACACAGCATGAAATCATTCACACCGGACTAATACAACTGATGGAGCAAACATATGACGCTACTTTTACGTGAGTGGTTCAAGTCCTACTCAAACCAAAATCTATGTACGAATATAAAACAATATGTGAATTCTGTTTCCCAAATTATCGCATATATATTGCTCCGTACATAACTCACGTTTGATGAAGATGCTGTTAATGTTGGCTCCTTATAGGCCTCCATATGTTGAATACTATCAATCGATGTTGAAACGTTTAGTCATCAGATAGGTTATTTGCTTCGAACTGAGCAGTGGAAGTTATTGGGCATTCGTATCGAGCTATAATTCACCTTGGCGGCGCGACACCTCAACTTTGAGGCGTTCCTGGTGAGCCCATTGACGCTCAACATCGTACATCCGGGTCTTCATGAATTCTCCATCTCTCGAGCTGTTTTCTTGTGACGGTTTCTATAATCTCACTCGTGTTTATTAGGCATAAATTTGGAAATTCTGTAATTTTTGCGAAATTTACACACCTCGAAGGCCGAAATCTTAGACGCTATTAAATATTGAGGTTTAATTTTTAGGCTATTTTATAAAGCGCAGAAAGATAAAACAAATGACACCTAAAACGTCGTGCTAGCCCAAAGGAACATGACAATGATTCCAGGTTTCCAAAATGTCCTGCATAGTCGCTGGATATCAACCTGCACTGCTATTGGAATAGAGTCGGCTTTCGCCAGAATGTTTTCGAAATGCCTCGAAGCATTCCAAGTGTAGTAGATGAAAAAGAATAATCTTTATTTATAGAATGAAATTATTAAATTGATAATTCGGTGTATAACAGGAATGTTCATCATGTCCCATTTCTAGTATTTGTAGGAAATATGCGCTAGAAAATTAAGTTACTCTCAAAAGCTTTTCCTTGATAGAACAGGTCTGTAGAATTATTAATACTGAAAAAGTTCTTCACACTTTTGCTTTGTCCGACCGTCGTATCGGCTTCGGTGGCTCAGTGGTTGCGTGATCGCCTCTAATGCCCAAGGGCGCGGGTTCGACCCCGGCCGAGGACGACGAGAATTTTTTCATGGGGAAAATCCTGAGATCACGCACTTCCTTTGGTCCCGTGTAGTCGTTTGCCGGCTGCACGTTAAAGAACCCTTGCGAGGCAAAATTTGCGGCCCTTACAGGATCAGGACACAATAATATGACCACCTCTCTTCGAACATGTTGGAACGTCCCATGGTATGCAGATGAAAAATCATTGTATATCATTAAAAGCTGACAACAGCAGAGGTGTAGTAGCATCCGTTAACCCAGCAATTGTCGCCGTCATGGGCAGAGCAAATGACCTGTCGGGCCTCTAAAAGGGGATGATCATTGGCTATCGGGCCAAGGGGGGGGGGGCAGCATTTCAGAAACGCCCACCTTTGTGAACTGTTCTAGGGCTGCCGTTGTGAAGGTGTACCGCAAGTGGACGAACTAGACAGTTTCGAGCAACCGAAGAGGTAACTGTAGGGCCCCACGGGCCATCGAACCTAGAGGCGAGTATCGGTTACGACGCCTGGCCAAGATCAATCGGCGTGCCACGGTTGAGAAACTGACACAGCAAATGAACAGTGGGGGCCACTAGGCGTCTCAGCACCAAGACAGTGCAACGATCCCTCTTGAGGTTGGGGCTCCGGAGCAGGCGTATGGTAACAGCACCCATGTTGACGCCTGTGCGTCGCCGAAAATGCCTCCAATTCGCAATGGACTATCGCCATTGGACCTCGGCCGAGTGGCAAAGGATTGCTTTCTCTGACGAGTCACGGTTTCTGGTGAACAGAGTGGACGGACGATAGAGAATTTGGCGGAAGCATCTGAGAGCAGGCATCTAGACACCATCGTTGGCAGACGACAGGCTGATGGGGGAGGTGTGACTGTTTGGGGGATGTTTTCTTGGTATGGTCTGAGTCCACTGATACCGCTGGAGGGTTCGTTACCTGACGATCGTCGCAGACCAGGTAGACCCCTTCATGTCGACAGTGTTTCCTCAGGGTGATGGCACCTTTCAACAGGACAATGCTCCCTGCCATACAGCCAAAAATGTCCACGACTGGTTCGAGGAGCATGAGGATGAATTCAAGCTACTTCCATGGCCACCAATCTCCCCGGACCTCAACCCCATCTCGATCGCCATGTCCGCAAGCTGGACCTCCACCACGCA
Organism: Rhysida immarginata; assembly: GCA_023313115.1. Taxonomy (NCBI): domain Eukaryota; kingdom Metazoa; phylum Arthropoda; class Chilopoda; order Scolopendromorpha; family Scolopendridae; genus Rhysida; species Rhysida immarginata. The sequence goes on from JAHWFO010037539.1 coordinate 248,814, forward strand.
CGGTGATGGAATTACGGGATGCACTGATCGCCGAATGGTCCCAGATACCTGCAACCACCTTCCGTGGACTTATTGACTCTCTGCCACGTCGACTAGCTGCTGTGCTTGCCGCCAAAGGTGGATATTCCAGATACTAACAGGTGGTCATATTAATGTGTCCCGACCCTGTATAACGCCGTCCTGAAATAGCCATGGCAGTTGAAAAGGACGTTAATACCAAACAAACCAAATTAAACCGACCGTCTTCCTCGAAATACGTTTTCTCTAATCCATAAATATGTGTAGGATTTGGATAAGTTCGAATATGGTCAAAACGGTTCAAATGTGCGTGTTTTATCTTTATTGTCCACAATTGGAAATTTACAAAGCATACGACACGTTACTCAATTCATACACAAGAGTCATGAGTGAATGTACTGCAATGTTGATTTTTTTTAATTAAACAGCCTATTCATATCGGAGATCTGCCTTAACCTAGTCATTTTTTCTTGCATCTACAATTTTTTTTTTCAAATAAAAATTTCCGTCTATTTACCAATGCAAACTACGGTTAGAAGCCATTGCATAAATACCTTATATAATTAACTAATCACAATTGCTCAATTATAAAATAACGATACAATGATGATTAAGACATATTTAAAAATTATTATTATTAAAATGAAAACTGTAATTAAAATAAAAATACCAAATCCTATTCAGTATTTATTATTACAATTAAAATCTTTTACAATTAAAAATATGATATTTGCCTATTTCCACGCAGAAATGGAATTTATTGAAATTTAACCTCTCAAATTCAAAGCATTCATCAGAAGATTAAAAAACAAAAAAAAAAACCAGATTATTATTGACGTGAAAAACATTACAGCTTCTGCTCATACGCATATCAAATTTTGAATCCAGCACCGAGAAAATAAATTATCGCTTAGGTCTTTCGGATTGCACGTCGAGAATTCTTAGCATGTAAACTATCAGAGGGTTGCGGTTTTGAAGCATAAATAAAATCCCGGCGCAAATGCCACGTGAAAGTATCGATTGCCAACAAGGATTTACTGGGTAAACCGTCCAGATGAGAAACGGGAGAAAATTGCATCTTCACTCGACTACAACTTGTTTCAAATAGTAAGAACAAAGTGAAACATTAATAAAAGCTAATAGCTTCCCATTGATTACTCATATGCAATAGAGAGTCGGATATTAAAAATTGGAATTACTACCATTGTCATTATGGGTTCTATTTGTCTGTAGTCCATAGAGACAGATAATTGAAATTTCAGATCGCTGACAAACCTCCATTCAATTTTCTTCTACATCTATCCGAACCAATTTAATTCAACATGTTTGTTTTCCATTTCGGGTTCATTAGCCCAAAATGATGCGCATTGATTAGCCTGTATTGCAGAAGTTGTTCAACAAAGCACTTAATCATTCCAGTTTCTAATTTTATCTGTAAGCTACTATTTGATATTGGTATGGAAAATTTGCCTTTGCTATTTTAAGTCAAATAAATAATATGCTCGTCAACTTTTGCAATTTTTAAAAATAAAATTAATGATTTTTTTATGTTTTTAAGATTGTTTGGATCTTTTCTTTGCATTAGGAATCTTCCTTGATATTGGCAAAATCATTAAAGTGCGCTACATGCGAAGAGGAACGTATATAAAGCTGGGATGTTTCATCTTGTTATCGCTAATTCTAACGCAAACAGTTTGGAAAGTTCCAGCGTGAGCTGGTCACAGGATATCATTTGCATAACGTTAACGTTTGCATATGAGCGATATCATAAACCGTATGAGTTCATAGTGCCAGTGGTGTATGTTTTAAAAAGGCACCTGAACTTTTATTCAGATATGGGCAATAATTTTTAAAAAATTACTAAAAACAAGAATGAATTTATCGCCGAAGCGAATAAAAGGAATACATCGTACATGGATACCTAGAATTAACCTACAGTTTAAAAATTTTAGACAAAACTATTGTCACGTGATTTATCGGCGAAAGCATGGGTTTGCGGGTTCGAAGCTACCGCTCTAAAATTTTCTGGAATAAGAAATTCCGACCGTGACCGTCTCACCCTTCCTCTGAATGGATCAAGCCAGATGGAGAGAAAAACAGCAAGGGAAGATTTGAGTAGGAAGACGGTGGTAAATACTGAAATGGGTAGGACGAAGAATGCTACTGGGAGTAAATTGTGGCCCTTGTAAGATGGAACTTTTCGTGCGCTAAATGCGATTGAGCTCGCTTCGCCCAGGAAACGAGGAAATTTTCATCAAGCAGATGAATTCAAGATAAATGGCCTTGATAGCAATATCGATGATTTGCTACTTTTATTGTCGAATGACCCGTTGTGTAAAAGGATCTTAAGCCAGAAATGTTCGGGGATGAGTTTATTCAATAACTCGGATAATGAGAATTCTGAATATATAACTATTTCTCGTTTTATTTATAAAGAGGACAGAGGACAGTTTATTCACGTAGCGGAACGAAACTCCACCTCTGCTCCGGGCGGCAATGTTGTGCAGACGCCAACTGATTCTTCATTGCATGTAACTCAGCAGCTGTCTCCAGGATTGAGGGCAATATAAACTTGATATACCCCGCGTTGCTCGGGCTCTTTTTTGATGAAAGTTTGCAATATCTGAATGGGAATATACAGTAATAATTAACACATTAAAACAGTAAAAATTCATATTGAAAAAACGAAAAAAAACTTTTAAAACGTTCCTAATGGATGGCCCTGTAACAGTTCTCCCCGGTTCGTGTTGGAATGTTGTATAATGCTGAGCGAGTTTACCCATAGTGCAGGAGAAACAATGTGTGGAATAATGTGTATGGCTTCGAAATTGGGAGGAAATAGAATGAAAATGAAACAATAGTTTGATCTGACGTTTTTTCAGCCCTGGCTATGGCTGTAGTTCTTCTATTTTGTGTGACCTGACCATTAAAAATTCATTTGTTTATCTAAACATTCCACAATTACAAAATTCTCTTCTTGGGTGGCGATGGAAGTACATGATCGTTTGTGTCTGTGTATTCTGCAATTCCAACAAGTGATAAACTGTTAGGAAATAAAGAAATTAAACTGGAGCAAATCAGGTAAATGATATTAATTAGAAAAATGGATAGAAAAATTCTGCGACTTGGAACCTCGACTGTCATGGTCGACGCCTCTACTAATTGGGCTATCGCAGACACCTGAACAGCCATGCTATCACTAAGTGTCTTAAAGACAACCAACTAGTCTTTACCTAATGTTTGGTGTTTGCTCCAGTTTAACTTCTTTATTTCTTATTGTGTGTTCATCAAATTTCTGATGATTTGGATGGGAGAAATTCACGATCTGTGAACCGGGTGCCCACCTCCCATTGGGCTTTCCTTCTTGACAACTTCGTTGTCTTCAAGACACTTAGTGACAACATGGCTGTTCAAGTGTCTGTGATAGCCCAATTGATAGAGGCGTCGACCATTACAGTCGGGGTTCCTGGTTCGTCTCCCTCTGTCGTCTTTCTACTGTTTCTCAATAGTCTGCTAACTCTTCATTATCTCCAGTTGCTGATCATTTTTAAAGATTTTCAAGAAATTCTTAAGGACTAAGACCTCTCTTTTCTAAATATTCTGCTACATTTTTTATTTTTCAACTTTTCCGCCTTTAGATAGTACCGAGGTCCCATGGAAAGTGAAATATTTAAGTGCGATTTTTCCCAGTGTGTATAAGAAATGCTGCCGCATACTCTTTCCGAAAATGTGTAGGATTGGATTTTCGGCTGATTGCCTTTGTCTGCATGCACTGCTGTAAAGAAACGACGGGAGTAACACATGCTGAAGTTTGTCGTGTAAAGCAGTGAACAAGGAATCACCATTGCTTTCTCTTGCTACAGGCACGCTTGAACACACTTCTATATCGTCGTTTTTTTCATTATTAATAAAAGGAAATAGCTGCAGCGCGTGCTACACGTTTACCAAAGTGGAATAGTTATAGCGCGGGTCCAACAGCATACCTACTGCTGGAAGTTTCACATGTTCTATTTGGCGAAATCTTTATTCCATATCGAATAGTAGCTTTTCTTTCAGATTAATGGCAATCGTTGAACTTTTGGAGTGCTTATCAAAACCCCCAGCATTGCAGTGCAAGGGAGGGAAAAACCCGCAGAGTTAAAGCACAGAAGGGGACATTTTATCATTTTTTTAATAATTTGTAGATCATTTAAAAATTAAAATCCATTTGCAAAAATTTCTAACTATCGATAGTTTTGAAAACCTATCGATAGACTATCGGTTATCCTTACTATCGATAGTAACGATAAACTATCACTATCGTCCCATCACTACAACAAATTTGAAGTGACATAATTCCTTAGCAAAATATTGATAACATCCCTCAAGGTTTCAATTTCACTGGCGGAAATCATTGGAGGGGAATTAGGATGTACTAAAAGAATGTTACTAATAATTTGACTTAACTGAAGAAATCTCTCTATTATATAATATGTGGAGTTTCAACGGGTAGCAACATCTCAGATCATTTTCAAAATCTCTCCCTCACATTTTCCTGAATTTTTGGCATTTTTTAAAACTACGGTTCCCAGAGGTTGTTTCAGAAAAAGAGGACATCTGATTGCAAAAACTGGGACATGGTCAGGTGACTTTTCAGTAGTGCCCTGCGATGGATCAATTTTCCTATCTACTACAGGGTTGCCAAGTTGACCGGTTTCCGGTTATTTTTAACCGGAAAATTTAAAAAAAAACGAATGTCGCTTCTAAGAATTCCAGATGTTTATATTTGGATTATGAATTCAATGACGCTGCCAACCAACTGACTCCCGAGGACCTAACTGATGTGGAAGAAAGGTGTAAAATGTTTTTGCTAACCTTAATTTGTCAAATAAGAAGTCGTTTGCCAGGCAACATTCATATTATAGAGAAAGGTACCATTTTCCACCCTAAATAGCCACATCCCAAACTGATTTATTTAACCAAAGAATGTACGATCACATTATCAATGTAATTAACTGTGATGAAGAAAACGATGTTTTGAATATTTTCAGTGACTAGTATAATAAAAATATTAAAAAAAAATTAAACGTGTTGTTTGTCAATTTTTAGCCGGATTTTTTGACAGTTTTTTTTTTTTAATAACCGGTTTTAAACCGGAAACCCTGTCGGCGACTTGGCAACACTTATCTACTGAAAAGTGGTGCCCTGCGATCCCTATTGATGCCGGAGCCTGTCTTGCTCGTTAGCCTCGGAAGAGAACAAAGCCAACTAGAAAAACGGGGGGCACTAAAAAGACACATGACCAAAGTAGATCGAGCAACAATCCAATCTTCATTGTTTCCAACAAACGATTGTTGAAATCCAAGATGGAAACAATGAAGATTGGATTGTTGCTATATCTATTTTGGTCACATGACTTTTTAGTGCACCGGCCTGTCTTTTTCGTGGGCTACGGAAGAGAAACTTAGCCTACGAAAAAGACCAGTCTTGATTGTTATCGTCTTTCTAGTTGCCTTTGGAAGAGAAATGAAACCACACAGTTGTCTGCGTCAAATTTTGGCAGTAATATATAAAGCGAACAAACCTGTCTGCGTCAAAAACCAAATTTACAATACAAATCATAAAGAAGCGATCAGGAGAAAAAGCCCGCCGGCCACAATCCTTACGGACAAAAATTTTGTTCTAAAATTGTCCTTCTGATCTGTTTACATCTATGATTCAACTTTAATCCTTCAACATCACAATTAATCCTTAAGTTATATTTTTATCATCTAGGATATACTGACAAAATTTGAGAAAAATCGAGGACCGCAAGGTCAATTTCCACCCGACTTTATACAATTTGACGTGAGGACATCTTTCATTAAGGAATATTTTCTCTAGTAAGGTTCTTATATAAATACAGTCCTTGTATGTCTACATTGGAATTTTTTTAATAATTGTTCATGATTTACAAAAGTTAAAAATGCACAGAGGTTTTTTTGGGTTTTTCTTTTATTCTTATAATCTGAATTTATGGTATTCATAACTTGAATCATATTACGATACATGAAATAAAAAATAAGATAAAAACACTTAAAACGAGACAAACGTGATGTAAAGTACTAAGTCGAACTCGTATTTTACAAAAAAGGAAAATCATAAAGCACTTTTATTTACCCAGACTTAAAAAAAGAACTCTTCTTCCAGTCTAATAACTTTGACCATAGCCACCATAGTGACCTTGTTCATAGCCACCATTGCTGGAGCCATAGCTGCTGCGTCCCTGAGGGCCTGTCCTGTAAGAATTACCGTATGAGGCGGACCCCCTCTGTCCGCCATTCATACGGCCTTGATCGTAACTAGAACCACGTCCACCATTAAAACTGGACGAACGGCTTTGACCGTAACCAGAATCATGTCCATCACTAAAATTGGACGAACGGCTTTGACCGTAACCAGAACCACCACGTTCACCACTAAAATTGGACGGACGGCTTTGACCGTAACCAGAACCACCACGTTCACCACTAAAATTGAACGGACGGCTTTGACCGTAACCAGAACCACCGCGTTCACCACTAAAATTGGACGGACGGCTTTGACCGTAACCAGAACCACCACGTTCACCACTAAAATTGAACGGACGGCCTTGCCGGTAGGTGCTGACATTCCCCCGTCTGCCAAAATCAAAGCCCGTTCGGCTGCCTTTTCGAAGGCTGCTGCCAACGGCGCCCAACTGCTTTCGGATGGCCTTCTTGACGTCGCATTCCTGGCCGCCGATGCGATGCCTTTGCTTCTTGCAGATCTGCTCGACGACCTCCTCCGACTCAAAACTGACAAATGAGAATTTCCTTCGCTGGTTACTTACACGATCGAAGGGTAGTTCAATGCTTTCCACCTTGCCGAACGGCTCGAAATAGGCGCGCAGCTCTGCCTCGGGGAAGTCGGGATCCAGTCCGCCGACGAAGATCTTGTTATTGCCCAAAAGTCTCGCCTTAACACGCTTCGGTTCTACCTGCGTGCCGTTGATCACATGCGGCCCAGACGCAAGCACGCTCTCAACCGATTGCTTGTCAGCGAAACGGATAAAGGCGAAGCCCCTGGATCGCCCCGTAGCGGAATCGGTTTTCACGTCCACTTGTTCGATGCCGCCATACTGCGAAAAATGACTTTGTAGATCCTCCTGCGTAATGCCCGAGGCGATCCCGCCAACGAACAGCCGCTTGTCGTCCTCGTTTTTCTTTACAGGCATTGGGTTGGAATCGACGCCTCCTGGTGTCGAGAAATCGGCGTTGTTGGTATCGTCCTCAGCGTAGTCGAAATGTTCTTGGTTCTCATCACCCTCAGGAAGGTAGTTTCCGTAATTATCTTCGGTAGACATGTTAAAAAAAAAACTGGGAACGGTCTGCTTTCTTTCAAAAGAATGCTTCTTTGCGAGAAAATGACCTGTCACATACGAAGAAGACGAAACGCAATGAATATCCATTAAATTAAATCGAAATAAACAAGGCAAGAGAAGGTGATCATTTAAGAGTCAATTTCTCCATTTTTTTTTTTATCAGCACGGCTGAATTTGGAGCAAAATCATTTTCGTGATTAAGGTAATCTTTGGCATACCAGGGCTGCCAATCCGTTAGAGTCCGCTACCGATTTTACTCTTGCTCATATGAGTCACTTTTCATTCCATCTAAGCCAATGAGCACAATTATTTTCCCTATCAGTAATTAATTATACCCAAATTAATTTAATTTTCTTAATCAATATTCGTAATTTATGTTGAATAAAGGCAATTGAAATAATTTCAACACTTTATATTGTGCTGCTATAAGCTGAGAAAAGTGTAGTCGATGAATTGTTAAACCATCGATATAATAGCGTAACGGTATTTTCAACACATCAAGCGCTGGACACTAATTTCATAAAGTTGTTATTAAACAGATGTTTATAAAGAATTAAAAAAAAAAATGATTTTTAAGCTAGCTTTTAAGCTATCGAAATGCAAAACAAGTTAATTGAAACAGTGTTGCCAGATATTTCTATCTCGAAAATCCCAAAACTCGTGCACGAAGCAGCCCAAAACATAAATCTATGGTAGTAAAGTGTACCATTTCCCCATTTTATAGTTTACGCTAGTCTGATTTTCATAAAAAAAAAATTACGTACCGGCTAGATTTTAAGCTATCGAAATGAAAAACAAAGTTAATTGAGAGAGAAGGTAAACCTAAAAACTGCGAAAGCTACAGCGCTCCCACTAGTGGCAAACTTAATTACCTCAGATTTTACTCTAGATTTGAGAGAATTACCTCAAAATTCAATCACTATTACCCTAAAAATTACTTTAGATACATAAACTATAAATACATGAGATAAATGTCCTGATTCAAAATAAAGCTATTGAATAGACAATACTCCTGAAAAACTAGAACATTTTCGAGCAGAAAAAATTATGAAGAGAATTGCTACATTCGACAAATGTTGTTCCAAGAGCAGAGTCGGAGCTCAAAAATGAATACGAGAGGGGGGGGGCGCGCGCGATGTTCTTGGTTGTTCTTTATAGATCTACGCTTAAAAAAATAAAATGCCACTGAGATAGATATATATTTATTGACATAATTATTAACATACTTCGTGAATATACATTTGAAAAAAAAACGACAACTATAGTCTGTCCAACGAAAGTTGGAGTGGGTGTGTCCAGTTAAACTTCCTATTTCAATTGTTGATTCTACTTTGACAATTGAAATAGGAAGTTTAACTGGACACGCCCACTCCAACTTTCGTTGGATAGAGTATAGTTAAATTAAATCTACAACTGTTGAAATTGTGTTAAGATGATGTGTTTAGTTTTTTTATCAGTGGCATTTGACTTCACTCTTTGTAAATCTACCTGGAGCTGCTTATCTATTTGTAGCTAATGCCCAGGGCTGCCGTTTTGTGGGAAATTTCCCTATTTGCGGGATGTCTTGCGGGAAAGAGCGATATGTGGGAAATGGTGGGAAATTGCGAGATCCCCCAAATTTTTGTAAAGAAAAAATATAAGGCTATTCAAGTACTTTTTCAATGAGAAATTTCTTTTCCGTCATTCAAGAAAAGCCTTTTGGAGGGATGGCGTATGAAAGAGATGCTTTGTAGTTGAAAAAGTTAGATGTGTAGTGTGAGAAAAGGCCTTTCATATTTTTCTTCTATGGCTTTAATTGATATTATCGATATATAATATTATGATAATTTTTATATCGATGTTTATGATGGTGGCGGGAATTCGGGATGCCTACTTGCGTGAAAAGTCGACATCTCCTCGTGGCAGCACTGCTAATGACTAGCAATACCTTTCCTGTTAAGGCCGTTTTTGATAAAAAGACTAGTTAGTTGACTTTAGACTGTTTCTAACGTCAGTTTTTGTCCTTCTTAAATGGCTGAAAATCCTTTCTACGGATGCGAAAGAAATAGCACACACCCAACTACTTTTTTTTAAATCACCTCTTTCATTTTTTAACAACAACTGCTGCTGCTTCCAAAATGGGCCCCTAACCATTACCTCAAACATTACTCTAAAATAGACTCATTACTTTAGAATTACCTTAAAAATTAAGCTAAACATCCCGTAATTACCTTAAACTAAGGTAATTACCTTAAAAGTGGGAGCCCTGGAAAGCTACTTACAATTTTGGAGCCTTCAAAAATATTTAAGCCTGGTCACCTTGGTGTGTACTGCTGGAGTCCTTAAGATACTGAGACAACCCTTTATGTATCTGCTTACATATACTTAATGGAGACCTAGCGCCAAATCTCGAATCCGGATTGGTTACTGTATTCAGTCTAGCTACTGGCTAATCCAGTAGAAGAGCAATCATATGGCGTAATCATGCCTGATCCATCCCTGATTTAATTTAAATCGTCACTAAATTTATTTTTCAGCGATAAGACTCAAAAAACCCCAAGACCCAAAAAAGCCATGACCCGCCAAAAAAAATCGCAAACTGCGAAGTAAAAATTTTACAAGCCAATGGGTATTTTAAAAAAAGCCCAGTTTGCGGTTTATACTTTGAAAGTTTATAGCCCAATCTGGCAACACTGAATTGAAAGAGAAGATAAATTTAAAAACTGCAAAGTCTACTTACAATTGTGAAGTCTTCAAAACAAGGAGCACAACTTTTTCCCAAAAGTATTTACGTCAGTCGATTGAATGCTGCTGGCTGCATCTTATTTACCTGCTTATACATACTCAGTTGTGTATAAAGCACCAATGGCAGGCCAGCGCCTATTCTCGAAACCGGATTGGCTACTGTATCAAGACTGTATCCAGTAGAAGAACAATTACGTGACGCAATCAAGCATCTGGTCTTCCATTGGTCTTCTCGTCTTGTTCTGATTCCAACCCTGATTTAATTTAATAAGTTTATTTTTCAATAATAAGACTCAAAACCCAAGATTGATGTGACATAATTCCCAAGATTTTGAAAATAAAACCCAAAAATCGTACTACACTTTTGCGTTTCTTACCAGTGTTGCCAGATGTAGCATTTTTGATGCTATACTGTAGCATATTTGAGGCCTAAAAAGAGACCGTAGCATAATTGAAATTGTAGCATATTTTGCGATTTTGTAGCACTTTTGATAAAATCCAGATACATCTTACGTCACTAATAGTACTATATTTGCATATTACAAGGCACTGAAGCCAATGGGCTCTTATAGGCAGCACGGTTTGCAGAAAGGAAGAGAGGACTCGGGGGTTTCCGAAGTTTCTTTGTAATGAACATTGCCTTGCATTTTTAACCGGATTTTTTGACCGTTTTTTTTAAATAACCGGTTTTTAACCGGAAACCCTGTCGGCGACTTGGCAACACTGATCTACTGAAAAATGGTGCCCTGTGATCCGTATTGATGCCGGAGCCTGTCTTTCTCGTTAGCCTTGGAAGAGAACAAAGCCAACAAGAAAAACGGGGGGCACTAAAAAGACACATGACCAAAGTAGATCGAGCAACAATCCAATCTTCATGTGACGTGTATTTATGTGCTTTCCAAGAAAGAAAGTAACAATTAAAATAAATTTCTACATACGTGGCTAATTAAAATATAAAAGTTTTTTATTTGAGCGTTCATTAGTACTATCGATTATTGATTTTAATAACGATTGATTAATCGATAGTTACAGCTGATACTATCGATACTATCCTGCAACGAGGAAAGATTAAATATCTCGTTAATGATTATCAGTTAATGAAAACTTAAGTAAGCATATCGAAGACATTTTGGAATTTTGGTCACTACCAAAGTCAAAAATTTCCCCATGCACAACAGATAATGGTGCAAACATCGTGAAAGTACAAAGCTGTGTTGCCAAGTTAGGGATTTCACTAAAATTATAAACGACTGTTGGGATAACTGTTACTTTCCGGATACATGGAAACAGTCTGTTGTCCTAAGTATCCCTAAACCTGGTCAAAATCCTGCAAACCCTGTAAGCTACAGGCCCATCAGTTTGCTGTCTTCTATATCCAAAGTCTTGGAGAGAACAATTCTCACAAGATTCTTAGATTTCTGCACAACCAATAATCTCTTCCGTGCAGAACAATTTTGTTTTCGGGCGGAACATTCTTGCCAGCTCCAAGTTTGGAGACTTATAGCGGATGTTAACACTCCCCTTAATCTTTCGATGTATTGCGGCGTCATCTTCTTAGATGTTCATAAAGCATTTGATCAGGTCATAAAGCATGAAGGCCTTATTTATAAAATGATAACTGACGGTTTCCCACATGATTTAATTAGTCTAGACTCGTTTCTGTCCAACAGGTCTTTTCAGGCCAGAGTTGGAGATGAATTATCTGATACCTGTGAGATAAATGGCGGTGTCCCACAAGGATCAGTGCTGGGGCCAGCTCTGTTCAATTCGTGACTTCCCTGAAATCTCTTACTGCAAGCTATATTTTTATGCGGATGATGCTGCTATACTGATATGGGCACGCCAGCCTAGTGTTGTTGTATCACGTTTGCAGAAAGCCCTTAAAGAATGTGAAATCTGGTTTAGCAAGTGGCGATTAAAACTGAATGTCGACAAATGCAAAGCAATGTTTATCACTAAGAAGGAAAAGAGAAATCTTGACTCCTTAAAGTTATATGGCAAATACTTGGAATGGGTTGATAATTATAGATACCTTGGCGTTGTTTTTGATTCAAAACTATCATGGAATTTACATATGACTTATGCGATGAACAAGGCCAAAAAAGCAAAATTTAGCTTAATTGCTGTGTTGGGTCGTAACAGTGCCCTCAGTGTTGATAACAAATTATTGTTATACAAAATAATTGTTCGTGTCATCTTGCTATATGGCATGCCCGTCTGGGCTACGATTTGCAAGATAAGATGGAAGGAACTCCAAACTTTCCAGAACATTACCCTAAGGACTTTTGCACAATTAGATAGGAGAATTGCTCGCAATTACTCCATTCATAATGATTTCGATATGACCCATGTCGGGAAATATGTTCAAGAGCTCATGAAAACCGTGCTGCCTATTATGGCAAATCATGATAATGATCTAGTCTCTGGCATTCTAATACATTCTCTACATAGAAAAAGGCATCGTAATCCAAGACATATCCTTGATGTCAATTTTGATGACATTGATAATGTCATCTTCCCAGATTACTGGGTTTCATAAATTCTTTCGTGGCATACTATGTAATATACTCCTAGTTCAGACAATCGTCAATCAAATTTTCCTCCACCAAGAGGAGGCAATTTTCTTTCATACTTTGGATGACCTTTGTGGGTACATCAGGCTTCTTTTCTAGTTCAGTGTATTTCCCTTGGAATATGATTATGAGGGTTGAGATTATGGAAGCTATGCTTCAAGTTCCACACGAATACCGATACACTACACTGTTCAATTGTCGATTGTCGAAATCTGAGATCGAAGGGTACTCTTCAAGTTTGCAGCATTTTCTGTTTCTGGCTGCAATCTAGCAAGGTAACTTGACATCCCATGAACTAACGGTATCACTTTACTAGCTGAAACAGCTTTTTCAACAGACATTTCGATTGTGGCTTCATACAGTGGTTTCAGAATTTGAAGGGAGTCATTAACTGCCACACTGGTAACGTGTCGTTGCAAAGCTACTAACCGTTCAAGCATGAGATAGGTCGAGTTCCAACGAGTAGGGACGTCTTGAATCAACTTTAGTGGTTGTAAACAACCATTCTTTGCTTGAAATTTTTTAAGTAGGTCGCTTGCCTTTGTACCAGTGTTGCCAAGTCTGACGCCAGCGCCATCCCTAAATAGCGACAAAAAATTCCCTAAATTTCCCCAGATTTATCCCTGAAAAATTCCCCAGATTTCGTGCAAAGAGAAGTCAAAGAAAAAAACAACTTCTACTATTAAAGATATTTATTTGGAAATAAATCATGATACAAAATGTTAAACATTATTTTGAAAATTATAAGGTTTCTGCTATCAAACTTACAACACTGTTACAATCATCATCTTCATTTTTTGTTAAACGGTCATACATTGATTGATTAAATTTGTGTACATTTGTGCTGAGGGTTGGAAATTCACACAATTTTCTAATTGCAGACCATCAGCTTCTAATTGATTCTTAAATGCATCTTCAAAGGTTTTTTTCAAAAACTAAAGATGTTTATTCAAAAAAATTTTTCCCTAGATACAAAAAAATTTCCCTAAAGTCGACAGATTTACCTAGATCTAGGGATAAAATCCCTAACTTGGCAACGCTGCTTTGTACTTTCACGATGTTTGCACCATTATCTGTTGTGCATGGGGAAATTTTTGACTTTGGTAGTGACCAAAATTCCAAAATGTCTTCGATATGCTTACTTAACTTTTCATTAACTGATAATCATTAACGAGATATTTAATCTTTCCTCGTTGCAGGATAGTATCGATAGTATCAGCTCTAACTATCGATTAATCAATCCTTATTAAAATCAACAATCGATAGTACTAATGAACGCTCAAATAAAAAACTTTTATATTTTAATTAGTCACGTATGTAAAAATTTATTTTAATTGTTACTTTCTTTCTTGGAAAGCACATAAATACACGTCACATGAAGATTGGATTGCTGCTCGATCAACTTTGGTCATGTGTCTTTTTAGTGCCCCCCGTTTTTCTAGTTGGCTTTGTTCTTTTACATTTTGCGGTAAGTTTTTTAAGGCATTGTTATTAATAGTGTCTTTACCTGGTGCCTTCTTTTTCTTGAGTTTCTTAAAGCAATTTTGAATCTCAGCTACCTGTATTTTATGTTTGGCCACATGATGGCCATTGTTGTAATACTTTGTTATGCTGCTTTCTAACATTTTGGATATTTGTAGTCCTTCTGGACGATCATCCTTTGGAGTCACAAATTGTTGTTTAAGTGAATCAGCAATAAGCTGTGCTTTGTCTTGGTCATTAGTTATGAAATGGCCATTAGTGTCTAAAAGCGGTGGAATGTTCATGGCCTTTTTGTTTTTTAAGGCTCGAATCATGCACCATATAGAATTGCCCTGGGTTGACAAACTCTTCACCTTCTCATTCCATCTATCGTTACGAAGTTTATTTACTTCCTCGTGTACTCTTCTCGTAAGTCGGTTATATTTGGTTTTAAGCCAAGGCTCTCGTGTTCGCTGTTTCTTGATCTATTAGATACTTGATTGCTGGAGTAAGATCGAGATGATCAGGCCGTTTCAAGTCTACTGGAAAAGCACAAGCAATGATGGCTTCAGTAATACGTGTAGTGACCCTTTCAACATTTATGTCTATCTCCTCCGTACTATGCGCATCATTGAGTAGATTACTGTCATTTTTGAGAAGATCTCTGAAAAGTTTCCAATCTTGTTTAAGCCCCATTTGTTCTCTGCAGTCAATATTGAGATTTTCAAAATTCAGTGCGACCGGTTTATGATCTGAAGATAAATCATCAACAGTAAAAATATCGAATGGCTTATAGAAGCCTTTCAGCAAAACAATATCAAGGACATCACTTGTAGGTGAGTGGTCACAGTAATACGTGTCGTTTACTCGATCTCAGATTTTTGAACGATTCGAAAATATAGAAGGGGTCAAAACATTTGCAATACCATGCTTATTGGATCCACGAATCAGAAGAGTCCATTTTAAAAATATTTCCATGGAAGCTCGTGCAGTGACCTACATTGAAAACAAATTGCGAGCACTTTTGAGAGGAGATGTTGCCAGTAATTGCATGGGCAATGAAAATAGCACACCAAAACTAACAGAAAATGAAGGTATATGGGCCAGACACTATGAGATAGTATACTCTGAAACTAATGCAGATGATAATTCTCCAATTGTGTTTTTTCGGCATTATTTGAGATCAAACGTGTGCAGTTTAGATACTGATCCCTTACACTTTTGGGAGTCGCAGAAAGAATTTTCTGCAGAGCTATATGAACTTAGCAAGAGATTTTTATTTATTATGGGGACATCAGTCCTATCTGAGAGACTGTTTTCAAAGGCAGGAGCTTTGTTGACAGAAAAGCGTAGTCGCATTAATCCTAAACGTGCTGAAAAATATTTATTTCTTGGCAATTTTGATTATGAAACGTGGAAGTTGCTGTAGTAAAGTAATTTTTATGTTGCATAATAAAATCTTTTTCTTTAAAAAAATTAGTCGATTTGTGTGATTTAGTCGAATAAATTTCCAAGCCACTCGAATAAAATCGCCGATTACAAAAATTTTATTCGATTAGTCTATTCGAATAACGGCAAATGAATATCGCACATCCCTATAATGATACAAATAATATCCTAAATAAATTCTGTAAATTTTTATGTAGCAAATTTTTATTGGTCAGCTTAATGCAGTGCAATATGGTAGGCATATAATTAACATTACATACCTAACTGATATTAAATGCAATTATCATTCCAAAATTCATACTGCTACGGTTTTTATTTATCAAAATTCCAGCCTTTGAAAATACTCTTTCGGATGGTACCGAGGTCCCACAAACAGTGAAACATTTAAGTGCGTTTTTTTGCAGTATAGGATATGCTGCCACATGCTCTTTCCAACTATATATAGGGTTGTCAAATGTTTTTCCCAAATTGAACAGCAGCTTTTCTTTCAGGTTTTTGGGATAAGCATTCTAATTTGTTGTTAAAGAAATGTTTTTAATTTTGAGTTCACTGCAGTGAACAATAAGGATAAGCATTCCAATTGTCACGGTATGTTCACTTGAAAGTTGCACTGTTGCAAGATATGCAGGTTTCAAAAGTTACTCGCATTCTTGTAATACCAACAGTTCTTGGCAATTAAACATATTAAGTACACCTGCTTGCCTCATCTGTGCCAAACCAGACGTTACAAACAAAGTCAAATGAACAAATCTGTCTATCAATATAAAACGTTGAATTCCACCTTGTTGTCACATTTTTTATGAGTTTAAGGGGTGCACCTTGTTCCTATTCTTTTCTCAAAGTATCTGCAGCAACAACAATTTGCTGAAAATAAGAAACAATCTCACTAACATGTAGAAGTATTTGTGAAAATTCTTCTACATCTCTTATACTAATGTCCCCTTCTGTGCTTTACTCTGGAGTTTTTTTCCTCCCTTGCACTTTAAGGCTCGGGGTGTTGTACCTGCGAGTTTTTTTTACCATCGGGTGTTATACCTGGGGGGTTTTGACTGAATCCCTAACTCTTGTCTAGGTATAGGCCTATTTAAAATACTCATGAATTATATCTTTGAAAATTAAAATCCATTTGAATTTGGAAAATTACTGTGTCAAATAGAACGTTGACATTAATGTTAATCTAAAAGTTCTAACTATCAATAGTTTTGAAAACCTATCGATAGACTATCGGTTATCCATGCTATCGATACTTGTCCAATCGATAGCAAACTCCTATCGACAGTATCGATAAACTATTATATCGTCCCATCTCTAGTTCAAGAATTTTTAACTAAGAATTTCAAAGCAAGAGAATATCTACTACGATTAATTGAGCGAAATGCGGAAGCTCTATGAAGTGCCACGGGTCAAAAGTGGTGAAATCAAGAAACAACAAAGTTGATTCATATTACTACTCCAATGATTGTGATCGAAGTTACAGTTTTGGCGGATTTTTATTAAATTTGTTTTCAAATGCTACATATTAATAAATAATGCACAAATTATCAAAAATATTCGATCGCCAAAAGACAACACCCTGCAATAATATTGATTAAATGAAAAAATGGACAAGTGCGAGTCAAACTCGCCTGGAGAGGGTTCCGTACGATGAATATGTTATCTATCATGTTTGTTTTTTTAAAATCTGACCCAAATTTGTTTGTGTTAACTAAAAAAAGTATGTATGATATGGGATTGTAGAAGGAAATTGCTGAATATATTGTCTATTGCTGAATTCTGTCTTGTCGTATATTCTTGAATACGTGGATTAAGACCGAGTGATAGAAGGTATTCTGATATTTCATTTTTTGATTTGTCCTTAAAATTAATATTGAAGCCTCCTGCTATAATAATCTTTTCGTGTGCACTGATAGCATTCTTAATGCATTCGATGGCATTTTCTGGAAGGCATTTTGGTGATTTATATACGGTTAAAAATTGAACACCAAATGGTTTGAATTGGAGGCATTCACAATGCCCACCCCCTGGACTATCTTATATATAAAATGCTAACTCCTCCTAGTCCCTGCCCGTTTCCATAGTGCCGAGCATCAAACCTTTATTGTTTCCAACAAACGAAAAAACATTTTTAAATTCCGAATAAATACTGACGTCATAGCTTTTTTACCGGAGCCAGCGATATAACGGGCCCCAGCCAACACCACCTCTACTCAAAGCCTGAGCGCGAAAATTTCATACATTGTTACATCATCATAAAAAGTCATCTTTAATCGCATTTCTACCAATAATAAGCTCTAAATTATGACTTCGTATCATGATGTAACAATGTATGACGTTTCCGCACTCAGGCTTTCTCTTTAGGTGGTGTTGCCCCAGCGCGGAAAAGTCACCTGACCACGCTAGTCCGAGTAACAATGTAATCTTTGTTTTCATCTTGGATTTTAACAATCAGTATTTTTTCGTTTGTTGGAAATAATGAAGATTGGATTGTTAACCGGACTAAGATGGTCAGGTGACTTTTCCGCGCTTGGGCCCGTTATATCGTTGCCCCCTTTTTTTTTTTTACCGTAGCCTACGTCTTTCTAGTTGGCTTTGTTTTTTACTCCCAGCCGACGTTGGCTACGTTTTTTACTATATCTATTATCATTACAAAGAATTCGCACTAGACTAAATATAGTAGAAAAATCAAATTAAATCCTAAAAAGGTAATTTTAGCTATTTTAAATTATTAAATTAAATTTAATTTTTATTTAAATTTTACTATATTCGCAAAGTCGTTACTGTATTCGAAAAATCGTTACTGTGTTCGCAAAGTCGGTCGTTCCGTCGTCACTCTTTTCCATGTTTTGATTTTGCCTTCACGTTCTGATAGAGTATCAAAATTAAGTAAAAGTTTTAACAGGCATAGCCTATGTGTCTTCGGGAACAGGGTCAAAATGACGGTTAATCTGTTTGGTCGAAGGACCTAAATATAAAGAAATGAACAATAGTGTTCGGCATTAATGTACGTATATAAAAAATCAATAGTGTAAATTTTTTTTATCTAATTTTACGCTATTGATTTTTTATCTAATCACTCCTCCTCTCTTATATATTAATGTTCCGCATTGCGAGATCTCTGTTCCTTTGGTATGGCCACGTGTTGCTACAAACAGGTGATAGTAGGCAGCTGTTTTTTTCCATGCCGCTGGTTATGTAAGATACCAAGGGGCCAGCCTAGAACCAGGTGGCTAGACGACATGGAAAATGTGAGTTCGTGTCTGTTGGGGACACGCGCCTGATAGCGAAGATCACGAGCGCTGGAGACCCTATATAGGACTTCTCTCCCCGCGACCCTAAACGATAAGTAGTTTTGAATAGTAAGTAAGAACATATTCTTCAGCTATTTTGACAATATCGCTTTCATATTCACAGCAACTTTTTTTATTATTGGCATTCTGGTCAATTACCGATCCTGTCACAAACGGTATTCCTTAATTAAAATCGAATTTTAAGATTCGTCTACTGTGGCATCCGTCATACGACGGGCTTTAATACTAGTCTATAAATAAAACCTGAAGAAAATTAGAATTCGGGTCAACAGGCAGAGCTCTCTGGCCTAATTCGTCTATTATCATCTCATAAACACTTCGGTTTTCATACCCATTAGAGTACTCACACTGTTGAGAACTGGAAGAGTTCACTTTATCGCGCTCAATTGGTAGGGACTTCATAGAGATAGTATACTTTATACCCTCATGGGCGATCTGTGAGCTGCTTTTTTCACTCAGGCCTGCTCGCAACTGCTCGCTGCAGCCTATTGTTGAAGTGCCAGGATTTAGGAAAATTAGAGGCATTTAAAAAAAGTTTTCTCTACCTATCCCTACCTATTGAGCGCGGTAAAGGAATTTCACCTTCATTTCACCTTACAGTGCGAGAACTACTCTAAGTAAAGAATTAAAGTTTAATTATTAAACTGCTTCACGACATTTTCCTCAACATACCTACCACTATCCAATAGATAATTATACAATAACTGAACAGAAGACATAAACCTTACAACGACAGAAAAGACGAAAATGATGCCTATATTTCGCGCGGTAAAAGAAAATCTTTAGATGGATTTCTTTTTCCTGCAGTGCCACTATCGCCATCTAGTGGCGTTTTTGTTTTTGTAGAAAAATATTACGATATTAACTTTATATAAAAAAAAATTGTACGGGGCTGTGTTGGGACACGGCCGCTAGTTAAGTCGTAGAATACGTGTTGTGGCTACATGGCGAATAAGAAATCATTTTGTACAACACAATTTAAAAATTTTAATTTGACATAAAATGTTCAAACAACTAATATACTTGCAATATATCATACTTTTTTAACCAGACTCGTTATTTTTAACCGAACCTTAATTATAAGTCATTCACAACTTACAAATCAATGGTCTGTGATAAGAGAAGTATAATACAAATGAAAAAAAAAAAAGAAATCTGTAATACTGCCACCCAATATAGTAGGTGATTTGATGGGCATGTAATCTATATAGAAACGTTTCTTCACAAAGCCAAGAGCTGTAAGTTTAATATAGCATCTACATTGAAGTCTCCAAATATCATAATTTGCACATCAGTATCCACCTCCAAGTTGTCTTTGATAGGTGTAGTTGCTGGTGAATATTTCATCATTGCACTGAACAACAACATTGCCATACCAGATATCGAACATTAGGATGATTTTAAACAGTGCCTAGTATAAATCTCACCACGCTTTAACCAAACAAATATTACCGATACCAGCGTCAATCAGTCAACTATAGTTTGACCAGTCTATCAGTGTACGTTCGCATTCTGTTAAAGAGTTAATATGTCTGAAGATCGCAACCACCGCCTGCTTTCCTATAACTTATTACACCATGTTTGGTAAGTGCATCGGATCTAATACAACCAGACTGATTCATTTGTGTCCTCAATTCGAATCCATCTATATGTACAGGTTCACCTGCATTCATCCAAGTCTCACTTATTGTCAAGTAATCAGATGTAATAAGTACTGTGCATGCGCTACTAAATACTGTGCATTGAGATTGGTAACTATAACTTTTAAAATATTCTGTTGTTCAATGGAATCATCATCGTTGTTGTAGCTTACAGTATCGTTGTTTGTATTTTTAATATGAAATTTTTTATGCGTTTGGTGAATGTTAGCAGCATGTGCGATTCCAATCTCTCGTATTCGTCTCTGAATATTTTCATCGAAGGTGCTTGACTATCTGGAGTGAGATAGCAACTACAGTAGTCTTTTGAGTTAGTTAAATATAATCCATCTGTTTTGGTTACTCTATTCAATCCAAACATTAACAGTTGATTTTATTCTGATATGTCATAATCATAGAAGATACGATCAAATGTAACACCTTGGGATTTAAGTGTCGTGATCCCAGCAGTTGGCACCAATGGGAACTGTTCACGTTTACATTTGATCGTGTCACCTAAATTGATGTTCGCTGCACGTTTAATGAGCGCTGTCCATTTCAAAGCATCATTTATGTTGTCTTTGAACTTGGAAATCAAAGGTGGCTTACATTTGATTTGTGCCCATTTCTTCATTTGATAACTATAACCTTAAACGACAGATGCTGATGTTGTGTTTTTACTCGTTTCTTTTTTTTCGAACTCACAACCATAACCGACTACACTCATCTCTTTCACATGTTGTACAGGAGTGAGCACAGGGTCAATAAACAACATTAGAAAAATGATTCCGAAAGTTTACGGATTTGCTCAATAAACTTATAATGGGAACAATAAATGACTATTGCTCGGAAACTCCTTGATGTCTGCCGCTGATATTTGTCATGAACTTTTCAAGGAGCTCGTCTTCGTGTCATATAAAATTAGCTTCCTTTTTTATGGTCCCTTGTGGGCACACCGATCACCCCGTTTACAAATCCATCGTCCACATCGATGTTTTTCCTCTCAACATGTACGGTGAGTCAATAGCCAAGCATGTAGGATATTGCCTACTTGCGGGAAAAGTCGACATCTCCTGGTGGCAGCACTGCTAATGACTAGCAATACCTTTCCTGTTAAGGCCGTTTTTGGTATGAAGTAAACTAACAAGACTAGTTAGTTGACTTTAGACTGTTTCTAAAGTCAGTTTTTGTCCTTCTTAAATGGCTGAAAATCCTTTCCACGGATGCGAAAGGGATAGAACACACCCAACTACTTTTTTTAAATCACCTCTTTCATTTTTTAACAACAACTGCTGCTTCCAAAATGGGCCCCTAACCATTACCTCAAACATTACTCTAAAATAGACTCATTGCCTTAGAATTACCTAAAAAATTCATTACCTTAAAAATTACACTAAATATCCCGTAATTACCTTAAACTAAGGTAATTACCTTAAAAGTGGGAGCCCTGGAAAGCTACTTACAATTTTGGAGCCTTCAAAAATATTTAAGCCTGGTCACCTTGGTGTGTACTGCTGGAGTCCTTAAGATATACTGAGCACAACCCTCGACAATCGACAATCGAACAGTGAAGTGTACATTCGTTAGGATGGGACGAAAGCAGCGCTTTCACAAAGCTCATCTAACCAGAATAAACTCCAAAGGAAATACACTGAGGTAGTCAAGAAGCCTAACCAACCCAAGCGGTTTTCCTTATTATACAAAAAAGAAGTAAGATTGACGATTGTCAGAAACAAAAAAACAAACGAAATAAAAAATACAAGGAGAAATAAGATTATCACATCTTCCAGTAGTCTGGGGAAGAGACGTTGCTAATATCTTCAAAATTGATGTCAAGAACGTGCCTCGGTTTACGATACTTCGTATGCCAGTTCATATTCATTGAGTTCTCCAGTATCCCTTTCACAAGCTTATTGTCGTGAGTCTTCATCTTCTGTATCATAATCAAAAGGAGATCCTGTATAAACTTACCGATATGGGCCATGTTTAAATCGAGGTGGATGGATTGGTTTTTCACCGTCCTTCTGTTCAGCTGGGCAATGGTCCTCAGGGTAACATTCTGGAATGACTGTAGTTCACTCCATCTGCTTTTACAGATAGTCGCCCACGCAGGCATGCCATAGAGGAGTATGGTCCGGATAATCGATTTGTACAGAAGTAGCTTGTTGTCAATGCTGAGGGCGCTGTTGCGACCCATAAGAGCTATGATACTGTACTTAGCTCTCTTCGCTTTGTTCAGAGCATAGGACATATGCTGGTTCCATGAGAGTCTTGAGTCAATGATAACTCCCAGGTACTTGTAGTTGTTCACCCAGTCCAGTTTCTTATTAAACAGAACAAGAGAATCTGGGGGATGCTTGAGCTTCCTATTGAGGTACAAAGCCTTGCACTTTCCGACGTTAAGGTTCAACATCCAGCAGTTAAACCAGTCTTCGAACTGCTTCAAGGCGCACTGCAGCCGAGTGATAACGTGAGCCGGCTGGTGTGCCCATGTCATAATGGCATTGTCATCCGCATAAAAATACAGATTACAATTATCGGGTTTTGGGAAATCATGTACAAAGTAATTAAATAGCATAGGCCCGAGGACAGAACCCTGAGGGACACCGGCCTTTACAACACGGGGTGTGGAAAGATTTTCTCCAACCTTGGCTTGATAGGATCTGCCGTCAAGAAAGGATTTCACCATCAAGATCAAATCGGCAGGGAACCCATCTCTGATCATTTTGTAGACAAGGCCCTCATGCCACACTTGGTCAAAAGCTTTACTGACATCGAGAAATACCACCCCACAGTACCTGGATAGGTTCAGGGGGGTGCTCAGGTCTTCAACGAGCCTCCATATCTGCATCGGACAAGAGTGGGCAGCACGAAAGCCAAACTGCTCTTCCCGTAAAAGGTCATTTGCTAGACAGTGATCTTGGAATCTGACAAGGATCGTTCTCTCCAACAACTTGGACATCGAGGGTAGCAAGCTAATAGGTCGGTAGCTCGCGGGAATTGCAGGATTTTGTCCCTGCTTTGGGATACTCAACACAATAGATTTCTTCCAAGCCACAGGGAAGTAAGAAAATTTCCAGCAGTCGCTAATGATATTGGTGAGAAATTCAATAAAGTTCTTTGGGAAATTCATAAGGGCGTTATTACTCACCTTGTCTTTTCCTGGAGCCTTCTTCTTTTTCAGTTTATTTATGATGTTGGCGATCTCACCAGCCTCGATGTTGTACTTCGTAAAATGCTTCGGGACTTCATCAAAGTTGTAAATACTTTCTTCCACACGCCGAGACATGATTTGGCTCTCGGGCTTATCGTTGGTAGGAGTAACAAACTGCAGTTCCAGTGAATCTGCAATGACTTGGGCCTTGTCCTGATCAGTTTGCACATAGTTACCTTGTGGTGTACGGAGTGGAGGAAGCATAGCATTCTTCTTCTTCTGTAAAGCTCTAACCATACTCCAAATGGAATTGTCGCGAGCCGACAAGCTTTTGAGTTTTTCATTCCATCTAGCGTCGCGAAGCTCTTTTATCTCCTCTTGAACTCTTCGCACTAACCTGTTGTACTTGGTTTTGAGCCAAGGTTCACGATAGCGTTGCCAAAGTCTACGGGTCCTGTTTCTTTCAGCAATTAGGCGTTGGATTCCAGGAGAGAGTTGGATTCGATGAGAAGGTTTTTTCTCTGATGGATACTTACTGACTTCTATGGCACTGTTAATACATCTGGTGATGTCATCAACAAGTTGATCGATGTCCTCTGTACAGTAAGCAACGTCGGGATGGTAGCCATAGTCCTTAAGAATATCTTTGTAGAGCCTCCAGTCTTGATGATGTACGAGTTCCTCTCGGAAATTTATGTCAACATTGTCAAAGTACAACGCCACAGGCTTGTGGTCAGAAGAAAAGTCATCAATCGTGAAGATATTGTACGGTTTGAAGAAACCCTTCAAGAGCGAGATGTCCAAAACGTCACTACTAGGGGAGTGGTCGCAGTAGTAGGTGTCCTCCACAGGTCCAGCAGCGATGATATCATCTCTACCTTGTATGTACCTATAGAGAATCATACCGTTGTAATTCTGCGTTCTGGAGTTCCAGCTTGGATGCTTGGCATTTAGGTCACCAGCCAGGACGACTGGAGTGTCACCACTGAAGAGTTCATCAAGCTCGCAAATGTCAAGATAATGTTTAGGTGAATTGTAGAGCGCTACGAACTTCACTTCACCACAGGAGACGTCATTGATAATGATGAGGCTGATTCCATACCTGCATAAGACTTGGATACAAATTCTTGGTGTTGAATTCCCCTCTTAATGATGATCGCAGCGCCCCCAGACGCACATCTTGCAGCATTTGAAGCCATTCGATCTTTACGGTACACACAATAGCCAGGTAGCTTGAAGTCTTGGCTTGGTTTGAGGTGAGTTTCACAGAGGAAAGCCACGTCAATTTCGTGATTTATCAGAAAGTTGTGAAACTCGATACGCTTTCGGGGAATGCCCCTAGCGTTCCATATCACGCACCGAAGTTCACCTTTGTTGATTACAGTATAACGTTGTGCAGCCATACTAAAATTAGTTGGTCGTAAGGAGCCCACTCAACTGTGGATAACTTTTGCCTAGATTAGAAGACAGATTAAAGATACGTCCTAATTGCTTATACATACCTGGTAGGTCGTTGATGTTGAGGCCTTTATCTTCCGGCGTAGACACAGCGGCAGCATAGGATTTGCCTGCTGTCACTTTAGAACTAGACATCCTTTGAACCTGGGGGTACTTTGGACATTTCGTGTAGCTTGATGTGTGCTGTCCACCACATCTGATGCACTTTGGGGGGTCTTGTCCTTTGATCTTGGGGCAATCTCTTGACTGGTGCCCCTCAGCACATTTATTACAACGAGGATCTTCCGTGCAGCCCATGGATACGTGTCCGAAGCGCAGGCAGTTGTAACACTGTAGTGGCTTCTTGTTCCCTCGAAAGGCCTCCACTGAAACTGCCAGCGGCCCAATACGTGTTACGTTTTTCAATGATTGGTTGTGTTCGGTGTTCGGGAGTAGAACCAAAACCATTGGCATATCAATGGATCCTTTGGCTTTCCTCAATCGAATAACTTTTTCCGGGAAGTAGTTGATTCTTTTTAGGTCTTCTTGGAAGTCATCGAGGTCATACGTAACATCCACATTACGAATTACGTATTTCAAGACTTCAGTTGATGATGCTGAATTTTTAAAATATTATCAGATTTAATGCCAGAGACTAACCTGTTGTGTGTTTCTTCATCTTCACATTTAACCTTGATGGTTTCAGCTCTGCCCGTATGAACGGCGATCTTTTCGACTGGAACATGCTTCTCGAGCTCAGTTAAAATCGTCTTAAACGGGACGCCATGAGTCCGCACGATAATTGGCGGTACATACCTCTTCGTGATCCTATGGTCTTTATTAGCCGAGCGACCTTGTACATTCTTCGGATTCCTCATTCTAGTCGCGCTGACGACTTCTTCATTTATACTGGAGACGGTCTTTAGGTTATCAATCCTCGTGCCTTTTCTGAATTTTTTATTAGTGACACCAATCCAGGGACTGTCGTCCACTTCTTCATCAGTTCCGTCAGAGTGACTTCTCTTACAGCCACCGTTTGTCGAACAGTCACTATTTTCTATTATATCCATAGACTCCATACTAATAGAAGAGGAAATAGTTTTTAAGACATTACTTACCTTGCTGCTATCAACTGGATTATCTTCCGTGGAGTTACTTGCCTTCGGAGTCCCGGAGCATTTCCCAAAGGCTTCCTTAAGTTCGCTTATCTTGTCAATAACATCTCTACGAGAGTCCTTAATTTCCTTATTGATACCTTCGAACTTCTCCTCAAAACTTTTGTGTAGGGATTCGACTTTTTCCTCCAGTGCACTATACTTAGCGTTTATTTCATCCCGGAGGGCTTCTAACATTTCTTTGAACACTAGGTCAAAAGCAGCAAACCTAGCATCCAAGCAGGCATCCCGGTAGGCCTTTTCGCAGGACACAGTTTTACCATCCGCCACTAGCAAATGCTCTTTAGCCGACTTCAGCTCTGTTAATTTAGACGAAGCCATCATATATAAATGTATAGAACCAGGGGGGGGGAAGTAACCTCGTGGCTAGGTGTGTGTTAAAGAAGCCGTCCTAAGAAGGATGCACCTAGCTCTAAGAAAAAAGAACAAGTCAGGTTTGCGAGAAAATTAATTCTACGCCAGGGACCCGCTCGTGAATGATTAGAATAATAATAGATGATATGAGAAAATGTCCTCAGTTAGGTTTGCGAGGAAATTAATTCCAACGCCACGGACCCAGAAGGATAATGAGCGTCTTGATGTACTGGTTTACGGGAATATTAATTCCAACGCCAGGGACCAGCATATAAGACGTAACAGAAGGTGAATATCGCCCTGAAAAGGGCGCACCGTGAAAGGAAAATAATGAAATGATACCTGAAAATAGAGTAGAGTGATACCTTGAAGAGCTAGTCCGTTTTGATCGTCCTGATCGTCCTCAGCCTAGGTTCCGATACAGTCGAGCACAACCCTTTATGTATCTGCTTACATATACTTAATGGAGACCTAGCGCCAAATCTCGAATCCGGATTGGCTACTGTATTCAGTCTAGCTACTGGCTAAACAGTAGAAGAGCAATCATATGGCGTAATCACGCCTGATCCATCCCTGATTTAATTTAAATCGTCACTAAATTTATTTTTTCAGCGATAAAACTCAAAAAAACCCCAAGACCAAAAAAAAGCAACAAAACCAAAACAGCCATGACCAGCCAAAAAAATCGCAAACTGCGAAGTAAAAATTTTACAAGCCAATGGGTTTTTAAAAAAAGTCCAGTTTGCGGTTTATACTTTGAAAGTTTATAGCCCAATCTGGCAACACTGAATTGAAAGAGAAGATAAATTTAAAAACTGCAAAGTCTACTTACAATTGTGAAGTCTTCAAAACAAGGAAAAGGTGAGTCACTAGCCAAGCATGTAGGATATTGCAAGCCTCCTAATTAGACAATACCAATCTTGTGTAGTTTTGTTCTTGCTGGATCTAATTCACTTCTGCGGCCATAACCATTAGTTTTATTACTGGCAAAACAACTTATTACACATGATAGCATTCTTGTTGGGAGCATCAACGCTATTCTTGCGATGAAACAGCCTAACTACATCGGGCAAATTTTCCATGCACAATTGTTTACTTTTAAATCTTCTCTAAATCAACTGCTTACCAGAGGACGCACAGACTATATAAGCATTACGAACTGTATTCTGCCACTGTGCGAATCAATTTAAGTTTTAATCTTTCCATGATAAATTTCTATCGTAAATATTTTGCCACTGCCAGCAGTACGGGCCAAGTACACCTGTATGCATTCGCTATCGCGTGTATAAATTCTAAGATCAACTCTCTCTGTTCACATTACTCTGCAGATGTTTGGACATCACATTGCAACACTTTCTTACAAGTGCGATGGCCTTGCCGGTCTCGTATTCGAAGTCATCGTTGTTCTCATAACCCGCCTCGCCAACAACACTTCGCATGTACTCATCCTTCATTTTGTTCTCTTTTTAAGTTGTTTGCAATGTCGTCGTCTTTCTTGCACAGTTCTCTACGTTCTTCCATCAATGCATCTATATCTGTTACTTTCGTATTCTTTCCTTCTGGCTAAAATGTTCACCTCGTTCGTATCGTACAATTGGCTGAATTTGTGTACATCTTATACATCTACAACTTCATTGCGAAATTGATAGAACAATGTAACCATTTCAGCCTTGCTATTGATTGTGTCATCGATGCTATAATGACGGTATATAATCACTCTATGCTTACATTTCTGCGTCTATATGTATTGATGTTTGAACTAAAAATGTCATAAGCTTCATCGCTTTCATTATCAGTATTTTGTTGTTCAGTAGTTTCATGGCCATCTGTATCATCAACATCTTTTCTCTTTATATGTCTTTTATTCCTTACCGGTGTATACCATGCAATAAAATGAACTAAACTTATGCTATCTAATTCTGCCGGTCTCTCATCATATTTTTGATTCATAGATGTAGCCTTTTGAATTTTCATCTAAATCTTCTTTGTCCATCACTGCACGTCTCTTCTTGCTTTGTGTATCTGTTCTGGCAAAACGGTCGAAATGTTGGCGACTAGTCTACAAATGTGGCTCATCAAATGGTTGGCGCAGAAGATACTACATCCCGCGTCTTAGGCACACATCTGCAGTGTGTCTAATAGTTTTACACTTGTTCTACAATGAATGCACAGCATGAAATCATTCATATTGGACTGATGAAACTGATGGAACAAACATATTACACTACCGTTATGTGGGTGCTTTAAGTTCTTCTCAACCTGAAATCTATTATAAACATTACATGAATATCCAAATTCATTGTTAATGAATATAAAACGAAATATGAATTCAGTCTTCCAAATTTTCGCATATATGTCGCTCCTTACTTAAATCATATGTGATGAAGATGCTGTTAATGTTGATGGTTATGGCTCGTTATGTACTTCCACTGGTTGATACGTTTATGTCATCAGATATGTTATTTGCGTCGAACCTCAGTTAGTGGCGCATTCGTATCGAGCTATAGTTCATCTTGGCGGCGCGGCGCCTCAACTTTGAGGCGTTCCTGTTGAGCCCATTGACGCTCAACTTCGGACATCCGGGTCTTTTTGGTTTCCCCATCTCTCGATCTATATTCCTGTGACGGTTTCTATAATTTTCTCGTGTTTATTAGGCATAAATTTGGAAATTCTGTAATTTATGCGAAATTTCCACACTTCGAAGGCCGAAATCTTAAACACTATTAAATATTGAGGCTTAAACTTTGAGCCGTTTTATAAAGCGGAGAAAGATAAAACAAATGACACCTCAAACGTCTTGGTAGCACAAAGGAAGCCGGAGTTAGAGGAATTTAATATCCGCCATAGAGCAGAATTTCTCACTCAACTTTGCACTGCGATTGCGTCAGCCATTGAGGTCAGCACGTAATCTTTGATGGTCTGAAACATACTTTGTTCTATACTCTATCGAATGCGATGTCGATCATTCTTCTATCATTAATAGTTTTCACGTTATTAAAGTTTTCGTGATCAACACTTTTCGTGACATTCACGATTTAAGCGTGGCATCCTAGACTCGAAACGTAAGACTATTCTACGTCAAAAACTAATATTAACGCCCGTCGTACGACGGATGCCACAGTAGGCGAATCTGAAAATTCGATTATAATTAAGAAATATCGTCTGGGACAGGATCAGTAATTGACCCGACTGGCAATACTAAAAACAAGTATGATTTTACCGCCAAAGCGGACAAAGGGAGAACATTTTCATGTTATAGCATCGTACATGGATATATTGACTTCATCAACATATCAAAACACTTGTGATAAAATAAATAAATATGAAAACTAAATTGTAAATTACTGTTTAAGTAAGCTAATGTATAGAGAGAATTTAAACGAATAAACTTGAAGAACTGAAAAGTAAATGGAGAGGGAGTTATTCCTCATACATTTAAAGAAATAAAAGTTCTTTTATTTGTATAGAATTCCCACATAATGTTAAACGAAGTGAGCCTCAATTGCTGAAGCGTTGTGTGTAAGCATCTATTATTTTTTCTTATTAAATTACTAAAGTGTTTCTACGTTATCGTCTACTATTGAAGCAAGCGATTAACTACTATTAATTAGCAAAATGTATAATACTAGTGAGTTTTAGATAACATTAAGCCTAACAGCATTATGCTCTTGATACAAATAAGCTATGGATAACAATAAATCTAACAACTCGTAATGAGTTGGTTGATATATTACAGGCCATTTCTTAGCATTGAAAGTTCTAACAATATTATATTGTCCCATTAGGGCACATGCAACAAAACCAATTCCTACTATCATTATTTTCACGTTATAGTCACTCATGACACACGTTGTTACGAGGTGTTTGATATATTACATGCCATATCTTAACATTGAAAGTTCCAATGGTACCATATGGCATCATTAGAGAACGTGCTACAAAACCAATAACCATTTTCAGTTATTTACTCGTTATATTCACTCATGGCACGTCGTTACGAGTTGTTTGATATATTACGCGCCATATCTTACATTGAAAGTTCCAATGGTACATATGGTATCATATGGCATCATAAAGGCACGTGCTACTAAACAATAACCATTATCATTATTTACTCTTTATATTCACTCATGGCACGTTGTTACGAGTTATTTGATATATTACATGCCATATCTTAGCATTGAAAGTTCCAATGGTACCATATGGTATCATATGACACCATAAAGGCACGTGCTAATAAACAATAACCATTATCATTATTTACTCGTTATATTCACTCATAACGATATATTACATGACATATCTTAGCATTGAAAGTTCCAACGGTACCATATGGTACCATTAGGGCACGTGCTACTAAACCAATGACCATTATCATTATTTACTCGTTATATTCACTCATTACGTGTTGTTACGAGTTGTTTGATATATTACATGCCATATCTTAGCATTGAAAGTTCCATCTGGTACCATTAAAACACGTACTACTAAACATTTCACACCAACACTATTTACGCGTTATATTCATTCATGAGACATCCTTGCACGTACAGGTGCCATTAGACCAATACCTGCTATCACTAGTTACTCTTATATATTCGTTCATGATATGTTGTGACGATTTGTTTGATATATTACATGCCGTATTTGGTTATAGGAAGTTTTTAAGGGGGTATCATAA
The DNA here is from genome assembly GCA_023313115.1 of Rhysida immarginata. Lineage (NCBI taxonomy): Eukaryota > Metazoa > Arthropoda > Chilopoda > Scolopendromorpha > Scolopendridae > Rhysida > Rhysida immarginata. Next base: position 280,145 of record JAHWFO010037539.1, read on the forward strand.
TGGTACCATTAAAGCACGTGCCATTATAGTACATACTTATTCCGGCTATCTCACGTTCGTACTTGTTCGTGCTCTGTCCCATATTAATGGATTGGTGAAAACAGACTTTGAAAAAGTTGAATGCGAGGATAATTCGTGTCTTCCAGCAATTCAATACATGCACTCTTTCTATTGCAACGCAATGAATTGTGGGATTGTCTACAGACAGACGGACGGACAGCTGGACAAACCGATCACATAAGCACATTTCTATATATAAAACATGTGCTAAAAATTGTTGTCACTATGAAAGCGATATTGTCAAAATAGCTGAAGAATATGTTCTTACTTACTTTTCAAAAACTGCTTATCGTTTAGGGTCGCGGGGACAGGAGCCCTATGGAGGATTTCCAGCGCTCGTGATCTTCCACTATCAGGCGCGTGACCCCAAGCGACACGAACTAAGATTTTCCATGTTGTCTAGCCACCTGGTTCTAGGCCGGCCCCTTGGTATCTTACATAACCACCAGCATGGAAAAAAACAACTGCCTACTCTCAGCTGTTTGTAGCATCACGTGGCCATACCAAAGCATCAGAGAACTCTCAGTGCGGTGAAGTAGCCGTTCAAAGCCTAAACATTTATTCTGCTGCTGTGCAGTCTATGTAGTAAGGTAACACCTACCACTCCTCTCAGGATTCTTATTTCTGCCGCTAGCACACGCGATCGCACTCTTTCATCTTATTACCTGTGATGAGAATGGGGAGAAAGATAGATTTGAAAACAGAGTTTGGCTTTCTTCCCTAGTTCATGTTGTTTTTATGGATCGCCGCAATTCGTGTCTGACAAAGCTTGCGTACCGATCCGAGCATCCGATAAATAATGTCACTATGTTACTTGCTTATGATCTTATTCGAAAGCCCGTCGTACGACAGTTGCCACAGGAGAGCAAACGGTAAATTCAAAAGGACTGTGACAGGACTGTCAAAAGTAAAAAAGTCGCTGTCAAAATTAAAAAATTCGCAATGTTACAAATTCATTACTGTCAATTTTACAGTCATTAACCTAACACAGAAGAATATCTACATCTGTTAAATGTTATCTTTCGTCTTCAGTGAAACTGGCATATTAGGCTCGTTTTCTTCCTGCAAAAGAGGCGTTTTTATCTCTCTTATTTCTATAATGTTCTCGGAAGACCGTTTTGGGGATATATTGCACGATTACTATATATTAAAATAAGAAAATTCATTATATATATTAATATATAAAAGAGGAGGAGAGATTAGATAAAAAATCAATACTGTGTAAAATTAGATAAAAAATTTTACATTATTGATTTTTTTATATACATTAATGCCGAACACTATTATTCATTTCATTATATTTCGGTCCTAATAGTTTGTGATGAAAGTGACTTCTTTCCACGGAGGCGGCGCACGGTCTGCCAGAATACCTTGTTTGCGAACCATAGTCTGCCTCCAATTTCTCCCCGAACTTCTCCCAGGCCTTAGCTGTTGATACTGTCTTTGCTGCTGCTTTTCGCGCCTCAGTGTACCGCACTCGACTCGAAGTTGACTTATTTGCAAGCAATAGCAAATAGGCTTCTTCTTTGCCTTGACAGCTTCTTGGACTTCACCGTTCCACCATGCAGTCCTTTTCTCACCGCCCTGCGCCACACTCAGCCGCTTACGACCACAGCACAATGCAGTCGAAGTAATCACAGCAGTTTTAAACAACTGCCACTCCTCTTCAACAGTACCAGGATCACTGGGTAGTTCTTTGAAACTTGAAGATATGCTATCTGCAAAGTTCTTCCTGACAGCTCTATCCTACAATTCCTCCCACTTGATGCGCCAAATTTGTCTGAACCTAGTATTTCGCTTGGTTGGCATGGATTCAGAGAATCTCAAAGTGCAGACAACAAGGTGGTGATCAGTTGATAGTTCTGCCCCTCTTCTCACACGAGTATCCAACACTGATCGGAATAAGTCAGCTGAAACAATTACAAAATCAATCAGTGACTTCTGGTCCATTGCATCCCTGTACCAGGTATACTTATGGACATCCCTGTGCTGGAAGAAGGTGTTTGTGATGGAAAGTCCATTGTTGCAACAGAGATCCAACAAGCACCTCTCATTCGCATTTAAATCAGAGTCGTCATTCCTCCCAATCACGCCTTTCCAGGTTTGGTCATTAGTCCCTACGTGTGCATTGAAGTCGGCCACCAGGATGACAGAATCTGCACTCCCTCTCATGCTATGAGCAGTATCAACTTCATCTAGAAAGAATCGGTACTCTGTGACTGCATTCGGAGCATGTGCAACGAATAGAGTGAGAGAGACCGTTTCCCTATCTGAAGCCTCAGGAGACAATCTTCCACCTAAGGGGGTCTAATCTGCCAGCCGAGGACTTGTGAGTATCCCCACTCCCGCCTGGGCAGTCATGTTAGAGTCGACACCTGAGTAGATGAGCTTCCACTCTCCTTCTAAGTCCACAGTTCCAGAACCCGGACGTTTCGTAGAGGTAATACCTATGATATCCAGTCGATACCGTTTGGCTTCCTCCATAACTCTGATTCCTTTCCTGTCATGGAGAATACGTTCCAAGTGCCGATTGACAGCACCCGATCCCGTTGTCGCTTTACACATTTCTCCTCCTGGGTAAAGAGCACAACTAGTGTCAAATAATAATGAGGGCAATCCTTCTTATAGGCATTTTTAAAAGCTGTTCTATTAAAAATTTAAAACTAACATTAAAGAAATTGAAGATTTTAATAATCTGGCATAATCTATACAATTAATCGCCAATAAAAGGTTTAATTATCTTATTTTGTTATATGTTACATCATATCCGTCTGTCTGCGTAGCCTAACGGATAAGGCATCAGAGTTCGGATCAGAAGATTGCAGGTTCGAATCCTGTCGCGGACGATGATGAAAAAATAATTTTAATGGAACTTCAAACGAGCTAGTAAATGCGTAATTTATGTACGCTATCGATTTTAGAGACCGAAAATTTAAATTTTCTTTTTATTTAATTTTATAAGCGTTAGTCTAGCTAATTTTCAAATAGTAGAAACAATGTTAAAAATCAAGTGATAATGTGTACGTGTAGGTAATTGAAGTTCTTCCTATTTTCTTGTCTCTCCGCACTTTTTTAAGGTGCGGCAGTAATGAAATAGGAAATGAATGTGTCTTTCATCGTTGATTACGGATATAACAGCCAAATTTTTATTTCGATTAATAGCACCCGAGATATTTGCCCAAAGAGTA
>JAHWFO010037539.1:283792-303624 GCA_023313115.1 Rhysida immarginata
TACTCTTTGGGCAAATATCTCGGGTGCTATTAATCGAAATAAAAATTGGGCTGAAAATTGTACGATAACAAAAATTTTTTCCAGTAGATGCTTTGTAAAGCGAAAAATAGCGCCAGCCATTATTTTTCCGGAAGTGACGTAGACGGAGGTAAGCCGCTGGGGTTGATTTAATGTTTTAATGCTAATCCAATTGCTTGCAAGCTTCCACAGCATGAGTGTTTTAAGTAAACAAGCTAGAGAGTTTCCAAATATTACTGTGGTCATATTAACATAAATGTGAATCTCCTTTTCTAATGAAAAGAAAATAAAATTAAAATTAAATTAAATAAATAAATGTAAGTCACCAATGTAATTTCTAATGAAGGAGGGGATTAAAAAAGGAGATTCACATGTTATTGAAATATTATCAAACCACTCCCTTTATTATACAGGGTGTCCAAAAAGTCTGGTAACATGGCAGATATCTCAAAGCTGCCAGGTAAGCGAGATCTGATGTGTGTGGTTTATAGGTAATAGGGGAGGTGGGGAATTAATTGACGCACTCAAATTTGACCTTGACCCCCAAATTATAGGTCATCCATTTGCTAACTCCAAAACTATTAAGATAGAGAACAATTTCCGATTGCTATCCTGTAGAGCAACATCACTTTAGTCTAGAAACAATTTTTAATCAAACCCTTCGCCTTGAAAGATTTTGAGAAAATAGGTGAGAAAGAGTCACTCAAGGTCAGGTTGAGCTGGCCAGGTTGGCTGAGGTTTCTAACACACTTGAATTGCAGTGAAGCACACCGATGGGAAGGGGAAGGGGAAGCACACTCTTGAATGACTCTTTCTGAACGAATTTGGAAAATATTTGACGTAGAACTACGTCTATCAGGGGTGCAGCCGAGGAAAAATTCGGACGCGGTTTTTCGTTCAAAAAGCGATGTACATATTTCAGTCTATATCTATGCATCGCTATATACTACAACTATGGCCAATATCTCGTTGGAAAGAGGAAGGTTAGGTCTTGAATAATAAACAAAATGTTAACATAATGGGCTTCTGGATCCAAAGTTACATCAAGTTAACGGTAAGTTAATTTTATGTACTCGGCGGCGAGTATTGGAACAAACTGGAGCTAGCCACAGCCTACTATATAGATAACAGCCTGTTCAATCGAAGCGATTTCCATTGAAATCTTAAGACCGCGTTAGTTCAACGACTTCTCACGTGAGGGCGCTTTTAGTGAGGGAAACTTTGGTAACAACTGTGTTTACTTATGCACAGAAGATGGACACGTATCCATGGGCTGCACGGAAGATCCTCGTAGTAATAAATGTGCTGAGGGGCAGCAGTCAAGAGATTGCCTCAAGATTAAAGGACAAGACCCTCCAAAGTGCGTCAGATGTGGTGGACAGCACACTTCAAGTTACACGAAATGTCCAAAATACCCCCAGGTTCAAAAGATGCCTAGTTCTAAAGTGACAGCAGACAAATCCTATGCTGCTGCTGTGTCTAAGCCGGAGGATAAAGTTATCAACATCAACGAACTACCAGGTATGTATAAGCATTAGGACGTATCTTTCATCTGTTTTCTAATCTAGGCAAAACTTACCCACACTTGAGTGGGCTCTTTACGACCAACTAATTATACTATGGCTGCAAAATGTTATACATTAATCAACAAAGGTGAACTTTGGTGCGTGATATGGAACGTTAGGGGCATTCCCCGAAAGCGTATAGTGTTTCACAATTTTCTGATAAAGCAAGAAATCGACGTTGCTTTCCTCTCTGAAACCAAGCCAAGACTTCAAGCTACCTGGCTATTGTGCGTACCGTAAGGAACGAATGGCTTCAAATGCTGCAAGATGTGCTTCTGGGGGCGATGCGATCATCAACACACACCAAGAATTAGTCTCTAAGTCTTATGCAGGTACGAAATCGGCCTCCATCTTTATCAATGACGTCTCCTGTGGTGAATTGAAGTTCGTGGCGCTCTACAATTCACCTAAACATTACTTTGACATTAGCCAGCTTGATGAACTCTTGACCAAAATGCCAAGCTGGTGACCTAAATGCCAAGCTGGAACTCCAGAACACAGAATTACAACGGCATGATTTTCTATAGGTACATACAAGTTAGAGATGATATCATCGCTGCTGGACCTGTGGAGGACACCTACAACTGCGACCACTCCCCTAGTAGTGACGTTTTGGACATCTCGCTCTTGAAGGGTTTCTTCAAACCGTACAATATTTTCACGATTGATGGCCTTTCTTCTGACCACAAGCCTGTGGCGTTGAACTTTGACAATGTCGACATAAATTTCCGAGAGGAACTGATAACATCATCAAGACTGGAAGCTCTACAAAGATATTCTTAAGGACTATGACTGCCATCCCGACGTTGCTTACTGTACAGTGGACATCAATCAACGCGTTGAAGACATCACCAGATGTATTAACAGTGCCATAGAAGCTAGTGAGTATGCATCAGAGAATAAACCTCCTCATCGAATCCAACTCACTCCTGGAATCCAACGCCTAATTGCTGAAAGAAACAGGACCCGTAGACTATGGCAACGCTATCGTGAACCCTGGTTCAAAACCAAGTACAACAGGCTAGTGCGAAGAGTCCAAGAGGAGATAAAAGAGCTTCGCGACGCTAGATGGAATGACAAACTCAAAAGCTTGTCCGCTCGCGACAATTCCATTTGGAGTATGGTCAGAGCATTACAGAAGAAGAAGAGTGATACGCTTCCTCCACTCCGTACACCACAAGGTGGCTAGGTGCAAACTGATCAGGACAACGCCCAAGTCATTGCAGATTCACTTGAAATGCAATTTGTTACTCCTATCAACAACAATCCCGAGAGTCAAATCATGTGTCAGCGTGTGGAAGATGGTCTTGTCAACTTTGATGAAGTCCCGCGGCATTTAACGAAGAACAACATCGAGGCCGGAGAGATCGCCACCATCATAAGTAAACTGAAAAAGAAGAAGGCTCCAGGAAGAGACAAGGTGAGCAATAACGCCCTTATGAATCTCCCAAAGAACTTTATTGACTTTCTCACCAGTATCAATAGTGACTGCTGGAAATTTTCCTACTTCCCTGCGTCTTGGAAACAATCTATTGTTTTGAGCATCCCCAAGCAGTGACAAAATCCATCAATTCCCTCGGGCTACCCACCTATTAGTCTGCTCCCCTCAATGTCTAAAGTTTTGGAGAAAACGATCCTCGTCAGATTCCAAGATCACTGTCTCGCCAATGATCTTCTTCGGAAAGATCAGTTTGGCTTTCGTGCCGCCCACTCTTGTCAGATGCAGATATGGAGGCTCGTAGAAGACCTGAGCACCCCCTTGAACCTTTCCAGGTACTGCGGAGTGGTATTCCTCGATGTCAGTAAAGCTTTAGACCAAGTGTGGCACGGGGACCCTGTCTACAAGATGATTATAGACGGGTTTCCACCTGACTTGATTTTGATGGTGAAATCCTTTCTCATTGACAGGTCACACCAAGCTAAACTTGGTGAAAATCTATCCATGCTCCGTGTTGTAAAGGCCGGTGTCCCTCAAGTTTCTGTCCTCGGGCCCGTGCTATCTAATTATTTTGTGCGTGACTTCCCGAACCCTAAAAATTGTAATCTATATTTTTATGCTGACGATACTGCCATTATGACATGGGCACACAAGCGGGCTCACGTTATCACTCGTCTGCAGCATGCCTTGAAGATGTTCGAAGACTGGTTTAACTGCCAGAAGCTGAACCTTAATGTCGGAAAGTGCAAGGCTCTGTACTTCAACAGAAAGTTCAAGCGTCCCCCAGACTCTCTTGTTCAATTCAATAAGAAACTGGACTGGGTAGACAACTACAAATACCTTGGCGTTATCATCGACTCAAGACTCTCTTGGAAGCGAAGAGGGCTAAGTACAGTATCATAGCTCTCCTGGGCCGCAACAGCACCCTCAGCATCGACAATAAGTTACTTCTGTACAAGTCGATTATTCGGACCATACTCCTCTATGGCATGCCTGCGTGGGCGACTATCTGTAGAACCAGATGGAGTGAGCTACAGTCATTCCAGAATGTTACCCTGAGGACCATTGCCCAGCTTGTCAGAAGGAATGTGAAAAAACAATCCATCCACTCGGATTTAGACATGGTTCACATCGGAAAGTTTATACAGGATCTCCTTTTGATTATAGTGCAGAAGATGAAGATTCATGATAATGACCTAGTGACTGGAATACTGAAGAACTCAATAGATATGAAGTGGCATATGAAGTATCGAAAACAAGGCACATTCTTGACATCAACTTTCAAGACATCAGCAACGTCTCTTTCCCGGACTACTGGAAGATGTGGTAATCTTCTTTCTCCTTGTTTTTTATTTCGTTTGTATTTTGTTTCTGACAATCGTCAATCTTATTTTGTTTTTTGTATAATATGGAAGACCGCTTGGGTTGGTTAGACTTCTTGACTACCTCAGTGTATTTCGTTTGGAATTTATTCTGGTTCGTAATTCTTTCTTTATAAATAATTCTCGATCAAATCATCCTTAACGGCATAACTATGGAGAACGTAGAATAGCTATCTTGGACTGCTAACGTTGAGTGGAAACCTTTTCCTTCACGAGAAGACAAAATTCTTCTGCCCACCTGATTTCTGCTTGCGCTCCTTTTTTATTTCCCTTTTTCCCCTTCATTACAGATGCAAACTTCGTTCTCCACACGGCTGTCTTCTCGTTGAGGTTGGTCTGCGGCGATTATTTCTTCGTTCTTTTTGCTGGCTTCGTGACCTCATCAACAAAACTGTGTTTGCTTGTGGTTACGCCTTTTGTTGATTTGAGGCCTTACTTTGAGATAAACAGCATTACCATATTGTTACAGTACTAGTCCAATCCCAAACTTTTGCCATAATGTTAACCGTGCAAAATCGTTCAAATTTTCATAGACCCTCTCCTGAAACAAATTTGCCCAATCTATACCCTATAGAATAACATTGCTTCCTCTCAAATTCACAGTGCGCATCACGCACTAATGCATGAAACGTTCTCAGGCTTCTGAAAGATCTATACTCGATTAACTGATTTGCTGTGTAAGCCAAGATTCTGCTTTTCTCAGATTAAATTAATTTTTTATTATGTATAGAATTTTTTTGAGACAGTTAGAGATGCACTGTGTAGTTCCTTGCGTGGCACAGCGTATTATCAGAGCGATATGTCATCATTCGGAATAGCGATAGTAGTAATTGCAAGGGATTTTGCTTCATTCTTAAACGCTTGCGGACAATTCTCCAGATAGTTGTTTGTGACAGATGAAGCTCTCTTCTGTTGGTAGCATGATTGTCTTTCGTCCGATCATGGTTTTTTGAACATTGTCCCTTTTTCGGAAATATATTTATTTGGTTCAACGAAACTTTGGGCGTATCTAACGTAATATAGTTGCAAAATAAGCTTAACAATGTCTATTGAAATTGGAGATTTAATTGGATACGATTATTCAAAATTCGTGGGACACAATAAAAAATAAAATAAATATTAATTTCAATATACTGCAGAGAAAAACTCTAAATTCTAAATTTACTCAATGTAGAAATAACTACTTAATAAAAAGTTACACGTTCTGCCATAAGAGGCGCTAATCCTATTAGAACCGAACGCTTTCGTTGTCTTTAATTTCAGAAATTCTGTTAACTATTCGGAAAATTACATAAACAATTTAAAAAATTCTTAAAAAAAATTTTTTATTAGCCGTTTTCAATGAGCAACAGTTGTTTTCTTCTAAATGTTATTTTTAAAATACATTAAATTCCTAAAAGGTTAGGTTGAATGGTGGGTGCTCTTACAAAGAGGTCTTGGGGTGAAACGGATAGCTTCTTCTGTATTTCAATATGGCGGTCTGACTAGTCTTGTTTTGCATATGCAGAGCTGAAGGAGAGCTGTAATACTCTTAAAAAATGTTCTTCTAATTTATTTTGTAAGTAAAAAAATGATTGTCGTGACTTGTATGTTATTTAATTAATAAATTCACATTGATTCAAGTATTGACAACTCTATTCTTTACGATTTTTGTTTCTCAAGATGAGTTGAATGCATTAAGTATTTTGTTTTTTTTTATTCAATTATATTTTTAAGTTATAAGAAAATAAAAAAAAAACAACTTTAAAAATGTTCATTAAAAACCTTTCACTTTACAGAAAATGGACACCTTACTCGTGCATCTTCTGCAATATATGAATGCTTGCAAAACATTGATGAGCATGTAAAAAAGAATGCAAATCTGAACATCTAACAGCAGATTTCTTCCTCAAGCTCCCAGAGATCGTGCATTTAATAATTAGCTGAGACATCGTTATTTTGCAGTCGGGAGCACGCAGAAATGTTTTTTCCAAGAATTGTTATTTATTTTTATCAAAATGAGGCTCTGCCATTTTTGAATCTTGTTTCGAAAGAAAGATCTAATAACAAGAAGCTAAAAAATGCTAAACGCTTGAATAAAATAAAAAAGTAGACTTTGAAACAACATTGATTTTCTTTATTCTATTATTTTAATGTCAATTTTTAAACATGTTTCTTAAATCAGAAAATATTAATTTATTAAACTGATATTAATTGAAGTAAAAAAAAAAAGTTAAATTTATGTTAAAACTATACAAAACTGCAAGAACACTATTTAGTTTAATCATTATACATGATTTCAGTCATCATACTTTTTATTACTTACTGCAATGATTAAGTAGTACTTCTTAAATCAAAAGTGTTGTGGAATCCTTACATTTTCTATAGTATAACTAGCGTGTCGTCTGCTATTCAGGACTATTCGATCCCGTAGCGCCCTCGGTGGCGCAAAGATTCCAGGATACGCTTTCATGAATAGAGATTCCTCCTCTGGTATAATGATCTGTCTCTATGAAAGAGGTGGACGGAACATGACTATTGTGAGATATTATTTTTAGCTTAAAAAAATTTTTAATGGCTGTATGTTAATTTGCTTCTAAAGCATTAGTTTACTTGCCTACCCGGGTGGCCAAAGCGGGTAGGTGTCAGAAGTTAACTTCTGACCAGCGAAAGCTGTGGGCCAAGTTCATGCTGCCACATTAGAGGTGTTTAAGTTTTTTATGTTGGGTGTAGCATTAAGCCACCTGAAGATCTTTTTAGATCTTAAAGCCGTGGAGGCAATACCATCTGCCTCACCACTTCAAAAGAGGTTGATTAATGGTCTGATAATAACTTAGGTCTGAGGTTAACTTCTGACCAGCGAAAGCTGTGGGTGTCAGGGCAAAATTCCGATCGTGAGAGAGGAGAGTCCGATAGAGTGACGTAATCGCCGGCAGCGTCATCCTCATCGCTTCGAGCTCTGAGTGGGAATCGAACACGAAAGATTGAGTGACCGTTGTCAGAGTCAGTGTATTTGCGTCAGTGGAAAAAAACAGCGAATGGGGAGAAAGAAAGAGCGTTGACGAAAAAGACGTCAGAGGAAAAGTTTTCAAATGAAGGAAAAAGTGAGGTTGGAAGGAGGAAGATAGAGTTTTATGACCGGAGTAAAAAAAGAGAGAGAAAGGACGGTAAATGGAGACAATGGGAATTTGCTGAGAGAAGAAAAGGCTTGCATAGACTGGGTTATTAAAGACTGTTGTCGGAGGGTTTTCGAGACGAAAACAAATAGTGATTTCGAACGGCAAGTAATAGCGTCCCCATTGCCAGTAAAGAAATTAAACGGAAGGAAGGTGATTTCCTCAACGCAGACGGCAGTGATGGTATCCCTTATGCGTTTATATTCCCATGGACACTGAAAGTTTACCTGGCGGAAGACCTCGGCGGGATCGTAAGTTTGCCGAAAGATTAACCTCCGTTTTTTTTAGCGGCTCCGAGATTGTTTGATTGGGAGCGCGCTCGTCCAAGCATTTCTCTCAACGTACCTCCTCTAAGTTATTAAGGCACTGAAGCCTTTATATTTGTGTATATCCCTCACTGGATGGACGTTTACATCATGGATATGTCGAACATCATGAAGACGCAATAAGTGATTTCTTATTACGTTATTCTATTAAGGAAGGTTATTGCACCCAGGAATTGGCTATATCATATTGCATATTGGATTAGGATCCAAGCATTCCTGATATTGTTAAGAAGACAGTGGGGTGCGGTAATTATTTTACCCTTATTGTTCCGAAAGAATTGCGTGTCAGGCAGTTGTTAATTACAAGGCCTTGGCACCTAAGCGGAACGTTTACTTGTAATGCTATTGCGCATTATTGTTTGGAACTTTATATTTCTGGTGAAGCCATCCCTGGACTAGTTTATATTATGTTAATGCTTACCACGACTGACCAAGAACGGTATACTGAGTGCACCCATTAGGTTCGGCTGTATTTGCATATAAGTTTTGTGCATTATATGTATGAAGGACCAGGGAGTCCATTGTCTATTGTTTGAATTATTAGAGCTTATGTTTGTATGCACAAGGAGTACGGCCGGGAGCCTCTCTTTGGTGTTTTAAATTCAAAGTGTGAATTAAAGTTCATTTTTATTTCCCCACTCATTACTCGTGTACATGTAGTTTATACCTTCCACTGCTTCGGCACATGACAGTGGGCCAAGTTCATGTTGCCTCTTTGGAGGTGTTTAAGTCCTTTTACGTTGGGTGTAGCATTATGCCACCTGAAGATCTTTTTAGATCTTAAAACCGTGGAAGGAATACCATCAGCCTCAATCACTTTAAAAGTGTATGTTCGTCCGGCATTCCAACCGACACAGGTTCAAAACCAACTCCCGACGAGCGTAGTCTGTGAGTCTATGAAACTAAGAGATACAAATTTCTACTAGTTGTTTTACTATCTTGAGTTTTTGGAACACTTATGGGATGTAAAAAAGTAACAAAATCCTATCAGGCGTTTTGCCATCAAGCATAATGCAAATAAAGAATAGAAAATCAGTTAAAATTTATAAACACGCTCATGCCCGTTAGTTACATTTCCTCTTTAATGAAAATGGCTATATTAAGCATATGAAATGAGTAGGCCTAAGTTAACTTTCTTTAACAAACTAAAGTGATCAAATTGAATTTGTTCTACAGAATGTCCCATTTAACATGACAAATCAAAGTAAGTCAAAAAAGTACGCATAAATGTTTAATATTTAAAATGATACCAAACATGACCCCCCCCCCCCCCAATCCCACCCCCTGAGGGTGGGGGAGGGGGCAACGTGGAATTTTAAATAGAAACCCCTATTTTTAATGGTATTTCTAGATTGTACACAACAGTTGAGAAATATTTTATTCTTTGTTTTTTCAATTGATCCAACCGTTTAGGAGATAGATTCACTGAATGTGTGGAGTTTTTAAAGTTTTGAACCCAATTTTATCGTTGAAGACAAAGAGAGAGAGAGAGAGAGGGTGGGCCTTTAATCTACTTTTTGATTGTCTTTAAGAATCCGAAGTCATAATTTCAAATATCCAAAAAAGTTTTATCACAGTGTTGTGTACTAAAAAAATTTTGGATTTTTAAAATTCTAACTTCGGATTTTTAAAGACCATATAAAGTAGTATAGGAATGTCTTTAAGACCATCTCTCTATCTTAATGGATAAAATTAGGTTCAAAACTTTAAAAGTACCACACTTTCCGTGGCTCTATCTCATACTCGGATGGATCAATAAACAAGACACTAAGAATAAAATATTTCTCAAAAGTTGTGTACAACCTGAAAATGCCATTAAAAATAGAGGCTCCTTTTTAAGATTTCAAAATTACCCACTCCCGCACCCTCGGGGGATGAGGTTATGGGTGTCATGTTTGCTATCGTTAGATAGTTTTTTGAAAGATATTAAAGAGTTTTTTTTGTATGATGTGTTTTTTAGTAATTTTGATTTGTCTGGTTGAATGGGACACACTATATATCACTTTCTGATTATTCCAGAATATAATAGATTTATTTTTAACCGACTTCAAATTAAACAGAGTATACAAAACCAACTTTGATGAAACTTTCACTATCGTCTAACTATAATCAGTCCATATCTTGAAAACTACTGAACCGATTTTGAAGAAACTTGGACTATTTCCTAAGTCGAAAGATACTTAATCCAATAAAAAAAGAATTATTGCATTTCGATTTCTAGTTTCTGAGAAATACGTTGACAAACATAAATACATACATACATACATACTGAAGCGGTCCCTTTTTTGAAGCCAAAAGTTGACCACTTTCTCGTTTGAGTACCCGATTTTTTTAGGTACCCGGTCATTTGGCCGACAGACATTTGACCGACAGACACTTGGCCGACGGACATTTGACCGAACGGACATTTCACCGAACGGAAATTTAAACGACGGAGAAATGCCTGCATTTCATCGACATTTGGACATTCGGCGTAAAGAGATGTTTTCTGCAATATAATTCATTTAATGGGAAAAAAATGTTTAAAGGAAGTTATTTCGTATAATCAATCTTACGAGACAATCTGTTTAATTCTTTCTACTAAGCAAGCATATTGTATGGACCTATAAAATTATTCTTTTTTGTATGTCTTTTTAAATGAATATTTTACTTCTATAGAATGAGATACTCATTAGTGATGGGCAACATTTGATATTAGTATCGTGGTATTAAAAGTTTATTCCATACACATCAGGTTTCTGTCCTGCTTTATGATGAGACAAAAATTCTAATATCGGATAGTATCAAATGCGAAAATTCTGGCAGTATCGATTACTCTAAAATATGCGATACTAAAGTATCGCCCATAGGGTGTGCGATATTCTTCGATATCAATAAATATCGCGATATTTTTGTCCTTAGTCGACTAAAAGAGTCGAATAATTCCAACTCGATGTAGTCGTAACTATATCGGACTTTTTTATTCGATTATTTCGATTCATTCCGGCGTTTTTTTGTTTCCATTATTAAACTAATCCGAAGGCTTATCCCCGGGAAAAGTCAGGGAATTTTACGAAATCGTTTTGCTAGACACCCTGTTAATTTCTTTAAAAAACTAGTCGTTTTGTGTGATTTAGTCGAATAAATTTCCAAGCCATTCGAATAAAATCGCCGATTACTAAAATTTTATTCGATTAGTCTATTCGACTAACGGCAAATGAATATCGCACATCCCTAATCATTAGGTTAGGTTGGTAAAGAGATGGCTTTCTATACGGTCCACGTTTTCGGCAGTGAAATCCCATTAATGTTTTAAATTACATAATTACGCCATGCACTATATATGTCAGATATTCGGGTAGAGTGTCCATATCATTGAAAACTCTGAAAAAGAACTCTACATTGAAAAATGTCAGAAATACTCAACCCATTACCAGTTGATTTTCATATTTGATACTATCCCATTAAGAATGTTTATGTCCCCTCATAAAGAAGAACAAAATTTTTTGATGTGTATGAATAAATTTTTAATACACGATAATGATATCAAATATCGCCCATCACTAATGAGTATCCCATTCTATAGAAGTAAAATATTCATTTAAAAAGACATACAGGAAAAGAATCGATATTATTTAATAATACATGACCCTAAGTTGCATTTTGTCCCGTTCCCATCTTAACCTACCTAACGTTATTTAAAAAGACATACAAAAAAGAATAACTTTAAAGGTCCATACAATATGCTTGCTTAGTAGAAAGAATTAAACAGATTTGTCTCATAAGATTCGTCATACGAAATAACCTCCTTTAAACATTTTTTTTCCCATTAAATGAATTATATTGCCGAAAACATCTCTTTACGCCGAATGTCCAAATGTCGGTTAAATTTCCGTTCGGTCATATGTCCGTCGGTGAAATGTCCGTTCGGTCGAATTTCCGTTCGGCCAAATGTCCGTTCGGTCGAATGTCCGTTCGGTCAAATGTCCGTTGGCCAAATGACCGGGTACCTTTTTTAGTGGTTCTTCCGTATTTTCTTTTTTGCTTCTCGCTAGCGTTCTCTAGTAGTATGTTATTAATCTGATTTTTAATTTTTATCCTTCACCCAGCTAGTTCTCGAGGGAATCTCTTTCCTCTTGTACCTCACCTTTACTATTTTTCCGGATTGAGTTCCAATTTTTGCTGTGTTTATTAGTTTTTCTCCGGAGGTAACGTGGCCCCCTCCCGCTAAAAGCAAACTAAAGGGTTCACTCAACGCTTTCTTTTGCGTTGCTTCCAGGGCTTTACATACTTCGGACTTATTCTTCGGAATTTAGGGCAATATAGGTGAGCTAAGTCGTCAGGATTATGACTTTACTTTTTATATATTTCTCTAAAACTATTGTCTAATAGACATGTTTTGTTTTAAAAATCAGTAGATAATCTCTAAAAGCTTGTTCAGTGTTTTATAGCTATCAAACTTGGGTGATTGATATAAAGTTATTTCCTTTTATCTTAACTATTAAATTTAATTATAAAAAAGTTTTGCCTAGTTTTTTGATCGGTGTAATTTGTAACATTCCTTGTGTTTTCTTTGTTTGTATGTGGCGTTTTTATCTCGCGTGCGTGCGTTCTTTTGCTTAAAAGATTTTGTTTTGCTCGTGTCTCCCGTTTCTTGTTTTTTTGTGGGGTTCTTTTTTCTGCCAGGGCAGTCAGTTTTTTTAGAGTCGGTAGCCCAATAAGAGCGAGATGGGCTCTAGTAGAATTAATTTCTGGGCTGTGTGCCGACGTTGCCTACCTTTTTTGTGTTTGACCAGTATGGAGTTAGTTCCTGTACTTTTTGTTTTCTTCTTGTTGCTACTAGTTTATTTACTGCTATTTATTATTGGGCGTTGACTGATCAAGCCCTCGATTTGCTTCCGTTTGCTCGTTCCTCGATACTCGTATCCGTTATCTTTCAATGTCGTCGTTTGGACTAGTTAGGTTTTACATTTTCGAACGGACTGTGGGCTTTCATTCGCACCGCAGTTTTGAAGTATGCCACCGCTGCCAACTCTCCACTTTAGATGTTCGGCTTCGGATTCATCTTCAGCTTTCGTCCAGAGACTTCATCTACTACCCACCGTGATTTCGGGACGTCAACGTTGGAGTTTTTTACTTTCTTTTTGTTCTTCGTGGCATCGTAACGCAGGTTTGGATTAGGTTTAGCCTACCCAATTTTCTCTACTAACATTTGTTAACCCTTATTGCCTTTTAGCCTTTATTATTAGTTTATAGTTTTCTTTTAGTTTTACCCTTCCCTGGGTAGCTTGCCTTCTCCTTGCTGTTGCGTTTTTGTTTTATTTTTCAGATGCCTCGAACTCGTCTACCTCCAGTTCTTCGTAATCTAGTGTTTCGTCGTTTTCCGTGCGTGCTGTCATCATACGTTCGTTTCTTCAGTTTGGACGCCGTTGTCTTTTGCAACTGTATTTTACTCGTCATCTCCTAGTCCTGCGCCGTAGTCTTTATCGTCTTGTAATGTCCTGTCTTCTTTTAACATGTTTTCTAAATTGTATAAATTCTTTATTACCAAGTGGAATTGAGATTTGTTTTTCACCTTATTATTTTTGTTTTCTGATTAATTCAACCTCGAAGTGTAATCAGTTTCTGAATTCTTTTGTTTCCTTTCCCTCTGTAATAAAATTTGCAATTTTTACTTAATAACCTCTTGGGTTAAGTTTTTATTTTTTCTCCCATTTATTTCATCTGAATTTTACAGTGTTTATTCATGGACTTTAAGAAGCGGGTTCCCTTTTATTATAATTCTTTTTAATTATTTCTTTGGGAGCTTTCAGTAGGAGTTGTAATTTTCACCTTCCTTTTCCCTGGGGTTATTCACCTTTAAGTATATTTGTAATTTTTGCTCACGCTTACCTAATAGCACCCCTTTGGCTGTACGTGTCACAAACTGGCACGCTACAATACATACATACATACATACGAGGTCTGTTCAAAAAATACGTAGACTGTTTGAATTGCGCGGGCCCTGTTGGTCCCAATCAAAATCGCTTGGTGTCACCATCTTCTGACAGATCCGCTGATTACAAGGCAGTTTTTTGATTGCAAATATCAGTATTGGTTGATTAGCTACGCGGTTGTTTGTGAAGTGTGTTTTTTTTCGTTTGGCGGATTTTTAGAATGAGTGACTTGAACGAGCAAAGAGTTGCTGTGAAATTTTGTGTTAAACTCGGAAAAACTGCCACTGGACGAGTGGAAAAGGCCAGAAATGTGGACGAGAGGTGACTGGTTGTTTCATCACGACAACGCTCCAGCTCATTCAGCCCTCAGAACTCGAGAGTTTTTGGCCAAACACTCGATCACTGTTCTTCCTCACCCACCCTACTCACCTGACCTCGCTCCTTGTGACTTCTTCTTGTTTCCCAAACTCAAAAGACCTTTGAAAGGAAGGAGATTTGAGACGATTCCCGACATAAAGGCAAATGCGACGAAGGCGCTGAAGGACATCACAAAAGAAGCGTTCCAGGACTGTTTCCAAAAGTGGAAACACCGTTGGGATAAGTGTGTGCGTCGGGGAGGAGAGTACTTTGAAGGGGACCCAGAAGTGTAACTTCTGAATAAAGTATATTTTGTTTTATGACGTCAGTCTACGTATTTTTTATACATTATGTACTAAACCAATAACCATTATCATTATTTACTCGCTATATTCACTCATGGCACGTTATTACGAGTCGTTTGAAATATTACTTGCCATATCTTAGCTTAGAAAATTCCAATGGTACCGTATTGTATCATATGGCACCATTAGGACACGTGCTACTAAACAATAACCATTATCATTATTTACTCGTTATGTTCACTCATGGCACGTTGTTGAGAGTTATTTGATGTATTACATGACATATATTATCATTAAAAGTGCCTACCCTACTACTGTGACATTTTGAGGACGTCCCTGAAGCCTACACTAAGGAAAAAGCGACCAGGACTCCTTACCAGTTGTGTTTGTTTTATGCAAGACAATGGTAGTCAACGCATAGCCAAACTGACTACGGAACTCAAATGGAATATCTTACCACATCCTCCATACAACGCGGATTTCTCCTCTTGCGAATATCACCGGTTTGGACCATTGAAAGAGTTCTTGGGAGAGCAGAGGATCGGCTCTAGTGAGGTAGTGAAAAAGGCTGTCCTGACGGGGTTTCGACTTCAGCCTGAAGATTTCTACAAAACCGGTATCCAGATGCTCCCAAAAGCTGGAAAAATGTTTGTGTTAGAGAAGCAAGGAGAATTCTTTGAGAAAATAACTTGTATTTGTGTTTTTGTTTGTAGTTTCCTGATTTTATAAAATATAAACTCCAGGTCAAATTTGAATGCCCCTCGTACAAAAGCACTCTCGCAGTAATCATTGTAGACGTTTACTGTCGATGTTTATGGTGGATGAGATTATGTGATCTAAAGTTTCCAGACATGATTTCATGAAAATGAATATGGTGCTTAACATTTCTTTCCTACTATCTGAAGACGATTTTCTGATAGACTTTGGTCCATATCTTCAGGAATTACCTTCCATTTTTCCCGAAGAGTGTTGATGAGTTCAATCACATATATTAGGCGTTGTTGACGGACCAATTCATCCCATAGTTGTTCAGTGGGAATTATATAGGTGCTTTGTGCCGTCAGGGCACTTTCTTCAAGTCCTGTTGTCCTAAACATTCTTGCAGGTACTTGATGTCACGTGATATAGATTAATTCAGCAGAGTGCATTTAAATCGCAACAGAGAGAACGGGAGTAAACGACATTTGATAAACAACCAGGCTTATCAACCTTATCAACGAATATAAGAAATTGTTGAATGAAAATTGAAATATCAGAACATACAAAATTTAATCGGTAGATTCTGTTGAGGCATCATTTCTGCTAGCGTACTTCGATTGTCAAATAACACACTTGAAAAAATACTATCTTTAATTTGAATCCATTAATAGATTTAGCTGATAAAATACAGTACACTTCCGACGGACAAGGCTTCCCTCGCGTCCGCGCTAACTAGTGGTTCGCGGGTACTGGTGCTATCGACGGCCTCTGCGATGCTTGTTGGTCTAGCCCGATATTGATGGTGCGCTATGTCAATGTAACAGTGTCGGAAGCGAGAATTGTAGGGCCGTGAGTTTGTTCCGTCCTTCCTATTTAACGTTCCACGGCACATTTGGCTGGGAGCGAAATTTCCTTCGTCAAGTGCGAGAGATTTTTCGCCGGGGCTCAGGAATCTAGCGTGTTTCTATCGTTTTCTCAAATGTCCACTGTCCCTGTTCTTTTCTCGTCATCACAGAGAAGCTTTCCTTTCAAAGTATTTTCGGCTTTACTGCTAATTCGTATTAAATGAATGTTTTCTTATGTGTGTAGACTTTTTTGAGACTGTTAATGATGCACGTTACAGTTCCTTGCATGGCACAACGGGTTATCAGAGCGATTCTGTATCATCTGGAATCAACGATAGCAGTAATTGCAAGCGATATGGCTTCATTCTTAAATGCTTGCGGACAATTCTCCAGATGTTGTGCCAGATGAAGTGGTCGGTTTTCCAGAAGTGTTGATTTCCTGATTCCTCTTGGTCACATGATTGTCTTTCTATCTCTCATGGTTTTTGGAACATTTTCCCTTTACCGGAAACTTTGTACAATGTTTGGTTTAACTAAACTTTGATTGGGCGTATACAAAGCTTAACAATGTTTAACAATTAAAATTGGAGATTTAATTGGTTACGATCATTTAATTTTCGTGGGACACAATTAAAATATAATAAGTATTAATCTTGAAAATACTGCAGAGAAAACTCTAAATTCTAAATTTACTCGATGCAGTAGCAAAATATTTAATCAAAAGTTATACATTCTGCCATTAGAGGCCGATAATTCCTATTAGAGCCGAACACTTTCAGTGGCCTTTCATTTCAGAAATTTTGTTAACTATTCGAATAGCCACATAAAATTTAAAAAATTCAATATAAAAAGTATAACTGCTTTAACAATTTCCAATGAGGAACAATTGTTTTTCTCTAATTGTTAATTTTAAAGTTCATTAATTTCCTAAGATGTCAGGAAGAGTGCTGAATGCTCTCACAAAGAGGTGGTTGGAAGATAAATAACCCGTTGTAATCAGCTCTCACATTTCTTATTTTTATTTTTCTTGGAAAACTGTAAGGATTGAATAAAGTACTTAAATCAGGCGTTTTGCGTTTGAGCATAATGCAAAAAATAATGAATAGAAAGTTATTTAAAATTATGTTAGTTACATTTTTACGAGAGTGAGGATATCTTCTCTAATAGAGGCTGTATAAGTTCTTTGATTCTTTCAGTATGCAATAAGATTTGATTTTTGTCTCTTAATAATTATGCTCTGTCCTGACGTACACTAAGTGCCCAGTTTATTAGAAACACTCTCCTAATAGATGAAAAACGTAGAATAACTGTGGAAAGCGACATAATGACAGAAGAAACACCTCTTATCCACAAAATATTTTTACTGGACATATACGTATTCCTTTGACATTGAATAATGAACCCAAAGGGTTCGAAATACGTATATGTCCAGTAAAAATATTTTGTGGATAAGATGTGTTTCTTCTGTCATTACTCTCCTAATAGGTATTACGCCACCCTTAGCAGCTCTAACAGCACGAATTCGCCGTGACATGGATTCAATTAGCCGCTGGAAGCATTGTTTCGTGATGTTTATCCATGCAGATGCAACAGCTGCTCCCAGTTGATGCTCATTGGATGGTGGTGGATCCATGCCTCGAATAACCCGTTTCAGCTCATCGCAAAGATGTTCGGTTGGGTTCAAATCCTGGGACTGTGGTGGTCAGAGGAGTAAGTTGAATTTATTATCGTGCTCCTGACACCATTCCATGACGATAAGAGCCTTGTAACACGGAGCATTGTCCTGCTGGAAGTATCTTTCCGATGGGGGAAACACAGTACCATGAAGGGATGAAGGTGGTCGGCAACAATGTTCAGGTCGCCCTGACCATTAAGGCGTTGCTCTACAGACCATTACAGAGCCTCCACCAGCCTGAACAGTGGAAACCAGACAGGACGGGTCCATCGCTTCGTGCTCTTCTCTCCAAATTCTGCATGGTGCAATAGGAAACGGAAATCATCTGACCAGCAGACCTTCTTCCAGTCGTCGACGGTCCAGTTTTCGTGATCACGAGCAAGCTGGAGACGTTTTTTACGGTTTTGGGTGGAGATCAAAAGTACCCGGACTGGCCGTCGGCTGTTGTATCCCATCTTTACCATTGTTCGGTGTGTTGTGCGTTCAGAGATGTTATTCTGCGGTCCAGTGTTGTACCCCACGGTTAGTTGACGAGTCGTGACGTTTCTATTTGCACGAACAAGCATTCCAATGCTATGCTCGCCACTTGGATCGACGAGTTGTTTTCGACCACAGGGCTTGTCTCTGGTTGGTTGTTTTTGGTTGTTTAACCACTCCTGGTAAAACCTTGAAATGGTTGTTCGGGAAAAGCTTAGAAAACGGAAGGTTTCGGAAATACTCAGTCCACCTCCCCGGGCACCAACTATCATTCCTCACTCGAAGTTGCTATGATCCTTTGTTTTCCCATGGTGACGGTCGAACCACTTGCAGTGAGTTCTCACTTTATTTTGGTTCCGACTGTCACGTGACCAACTGATACGTAGTAATAGCTATGCCAACCGATTTGCATAGTCATAGATGTTCCTAATAATAGATGTTTATTATGTGTAAGTTTGACTGGCCTGTTCAATTAAATTTCCAAGTTCTAACAATTGAAATTCCTATCCCTAAAATATGGGTGTTTTAAGCTCCCAAAGTTTCTTGTCTTGATCTCTGCGAAAGTTTATGTCTCTATTTCCAATTCCATCTTTAATAACAATTTTACATAAATATGTAGGTACACTACTCTAATGCTATTTCCTTCAGCAATAAAAAAGTCGTGTGAATTAAGCAAATTACTTTATAATAGGGAAAAACACCACTTATCTACAATAAAGAAATTAAAGATTTGGTGGAGGAGAAGAGTTTGTGTGGTAACTTCCACGTATAATGTGGTTGTATTTGGAGAATGGCTAAAAATACGAAACTTATGACTTTGAGGAATCGTTGTCTCTGAGACGCTGATATAAACGTGTTCAAATGTCGATTAGTGAAATGTTCATTGTAGAGACGAGTAGCTGGTCATGCATTTCCATCCTCCGCTTCCGTTTCAGCTGATATAAGATGTTCCATTGTTTACTCGAAAATGTATAACAACAAGTCTGATGTGGCAGCGAAGACGCACAAAATACCTAATTTACCTGTTTTAAAAAATGGAAACCAATACCAGAGCGATCCTGTACTAAAGCATATAAAGTAGTCGTATTAATGAGGGATATTTATTAATCCACCAGTGAGGGATATTATCTTCCCCGCTGCCTGCTCATTTTCTTGCCTCTTCAAATAAAAATCTCAATCTCGACGGTCAATAGATAAACGGGTATTGTCATCGACATTTAGATCGAGTTCTTAAGGTTGTTTTAAATTGGAGCATACACGTTTCGTTAAAGGAATTCAGGTCTAAAATTTTTTTTTAGATCAGAAATAATTAAAGATATAATAAAAATTTATCTCGAAAATATGCAGAGAAAAATTCCAAATATTAAATTTACTCGATGCAAAAGTGAAATAATTTTTCACTACAGGCTGCTCTATTTATTAGAAGCTAATGCTTTCATTGATATTCATTCTATAAATTTTGTCAATTATTCAGGTTAATAATACAAGATGAATACAAAAGTCTGAACCACCCCTTTTATTTTTTGAACCGAAGCAGATATGTCAATTTTGATGAATCCAGTGAATAGGAAGTTGTGGATGGCCTATCCCATGGTGCACTTTTCATCATCCCAAATATGCAAATTAGGACACATTCAAAATTTATCTCAAAAACCGTAAGGGATAGAGAAAAAAA
>JAHWFO010037539.1:318699-344065 GCA_023313115.1 Rhysida immarginata
TACGTTGGGTGTAGCATTATGCCACCTGAAGATCTTTTCAGATCTTATAAACCTGTGGAGGCAATACCATCTGCCCCGCCACTTCAAAAGTGGGAGAGAGAGGACCGGATTTTCTACTGGACTTGTGCGTGTGTGTTTTCTCGACTGTGGACGTTTACCCGGACTGGACATTTCACTGGATTGGACATTTCATTACGTGAGTGATTTTTGTTTATTTTCTCGATTGTGACTTTTGTCGGTGTGCGTGACCCCAGGCTTGTCTTGGGTGTTCACGTCCCGACCATCACCATCATCAACTGCTCCTGGAGGAAGGCCAATGACGATGGAGCGAATGGTACTATGCTTGCAGAAGTTATCTGCTACGGAAGCTCGGATGCTATGTCAGTCCAGGAATATTGCGGAACGTCTCATCGCCGCTGATTTTGTGAAGTTGGGTGACACCACTGTTAATTTTTTTCCGGCAGAGCCAATGCATTTGGTGGTTAATGTTAAAGGGGTTTGTCCCCTGTTATCAGATAAATATGTGACGAGCTATTTTCGGGATTTTGGTGAAGTTTACAAGATGTATCGCCCAGACCATTCAGACACTCCTGGTCTCCAAAGCGGAGATGTATTCTTGGACATGAAGTTAGAGAGAGAGATCCCCGACTCCATGGTTATGCATGGGGAGAGAATTTATGTTATGTATAGGGGCATGAGAAGGTGTTGTTGGTACTGTCGCAAGAGCACCCACATTAAGAGGAAGTGCCCTCTTTTGCGACGTTGTGACTTTTGTAATCGTCTAGTGGGCAGGAACCATCAATGCCCACAGAGTGCTCTTGTGGAAGAATCAGCCGATACTGCTTTGCCGTCATCTCCAAACAACTTGGACGAGCAAGATGGTACTTCCCGTCGAGTCTCCCCTTCTGTCCCTGCGGTTGGAGACTTGCGTTTGTTAGACACAGCAGACGCACAGATGGATGAGGCTGCAAGTACTGATGAAGATCCGAGTATGTACATCGGTCCTCAATTGACTATCGACAATGAGTCCCCGTCTTCACTTCCTCTGGAAAATTCATCTCAACCTCTGAACACATCTTCGACCCCGTCATCACCACCTGCAAGAACTTCTACTGCCCCACCAGCAGTATCAACTGAACCTCTTCAGAATGCTGACCAAAGGGATAACAGGCACAGATCTAAACATCGATCATCAAAATCATCTCGGCGAAATCGTAAAAAGTCAGATTCGTTCTCTGTTGAAGCTACCAAAGACACCGGTGAAATTGTGCGGGATCGATCACCTAATGCCAGGACTGCATCTCCTGAGGATCAGAAGTCTTCGCAGGGGCAAGATCTTTCCTCTTCTAATAAGTCGTCAGTATGAGGATAATATCGTTGAACGTTAGATCCTTAGACTCTCGTTTCAAGCAGTCAGTTCTTTCCACATTTATCGCTCTGCATTCGCCAGATATTTTGCTCCTGCAGGAGGTTAAATTGGCACCCTCGCAAGCACTGTATAATCTGGATAGCTTGCGCAACCTTTGGCCAAAGAGCCAGTGGTTTATAAACTCTAATTCACCTTTTGGGCAAGGGGTCGTTATTGCCATCTTCGACCCCAATATTCAGGTTTTAAATAAATCACAAGATCTTGAATGCAGAGTGATAACATTAGATCTATTAACATCTGGTTTTAAGTTCCGACTGCTCAAAGTACAGGTATTGGAGATTGAAACTGAAACACCTTCGCAAATAGCACTGGATACCCCCAGGGCTGAATAGAACCTTCTGCTAGGTAATTAATCGTATGCATATCAATGAATTACGTGTCAGAGTTCTTGGTAGTCACTCCAGTAGAAAAGTTCGATAGTAAGCTTCAAATTGTCTGTGCAGAGCGCTATAATGGGAGACATATCCGACTTCAAAAGAGGGCAGATTGTTGGCGCGCGTCTAGCAGGTGCATCTGTGTCCAAAACTGCCACACTTTGTGATGTCTCACGTGCTACAGTATCTAGGGTGATGTGTGCATATGAACAGGAAGGACGAACCACGTCCAGGAGGAGCAACTGCAGGAGAAAACGGAAGTTGTCGGAAAGAGACGTCAGGACATTGACCAGGATTGTTGCACGAAAGCGGAAAACCACCGCAGCAGAAATCACCGCAGAAATGAATACACACCTCCAGGAACCTGTGTGCACGAAGACAATCCGTCGTTACCTGCATAAATCCAACATCCATGGCAGGGTTGCTATACCGAAGCCTTTCATCAGTAGTACAAATGTCTCCAAGCGGGTTCAGTGGTACCGGACGCATAAAACCTGGACGTTGGATGACCTCAAACGCGTCATATTCTCGGATGAGTCCAGCTACACTGTCTTCCAAACAACAGGGAGGGTATTCGTCTGGAGGAGCCCCTCTGATGCTTACAACCCAGACTGCTTGGCAGCCACAGTCAAACACGGAGGTGGATCAGTAATGGGTGGATCAGTAATGGTTTGGGGTGCAAACTGTGCAGGACCTCTACCGATCCTTCCCAAGACGTGTTGCTGCTGTGCTGGCTGCCCACGGTGCCCCAACACCTTATTAAATAAAGATTTTGGATTTCTACCAGGTGTTTCAGTTTCAGTGTCCAATACCTGTATATATCCCTTGCCGTCCAATTGAGAAACATGATTTCTTTAAGGATTTCGATTCCTTTTTGCTTGCGTCTATTCCGTTAGTCCTTGCAGGAGACTTTAACTGTCACCCAGATGATAATAACATCTTTTCCTCTGGGCCAGTGTTTTCTCTTTGTCAGCAGAACGCATTGTTCGATTTATGGCCATCCACCCCCAAGGAGTCTGGTTTTACTTTCCATCAAGGTGTCAACATTTCTTATCGATTAGATCTATTTTTAATTGACATTGCATTTGCTGGTTCCCCAGGTTCTATGACCATAATTCCTTGCAGTTTCTCTGATCATAGCGCTATTGTTTGGAATTGGCATCTTCCGTTGATGGCAGGAACTGCTGCGTCTCCATCTTGTCAATGGTTTCTGAATGTTTCTCTTTTGGATAACGAGAGCCATATGGAATCTTTCGTTCAATTTGTGGAACGTCATATCCACAATTTGCCTCCGACCCTAGATTCGTGGCTGTTTTTGAAAAAAAAGATTCGAAAATTCTTTAGAAGGATTGGAATAAATGAAGCCAGGATTCGTAAGCGTCGTCTCCTCATGCTCGAGGAAATTTTAAGGTTTCTTCAAAACTCTACTCCTAAAGAAGAGTTCGCCGCTGACATACGCCAGGTTAAAAGCGAAATAAATGCATTGCTGGTACGGAAAGCTGCAGGTGCAGCTCTTAGGGCCAAACTTAAGTGGGCTTCTGATGTTCGGCATATGTCATCGGCGGTTTTTGCTGAAGAGCGTCGTTGTGCGGCTGTGAGATCTTGCCGCCGTTTGGTCGTGGAAACTGGGACGGTGAAGTCTGACGCGGATATCTTGTCAGCTTTCCACGCCCACTTTTCCTCGTTTTTTGATGAACCTGTCTCTCCTTCAGAAGTCACGAGATCTTGGGTGGAGGCACTGCCTCCGTTTGCTGACGACGTGGATAAAACCATTACTCGTCCGTTTGTTGAAGATGAAGTTGTGTCCTTCCTGTCTGCCGGGGGCCGTCTTCAGTCTAGTCCAGGCGTGGACGGCTTTCCGTATGCGTTCTATGTTAAGACATGGAAGGTGTTGGGGCCTTTTCTTGTCCGGATGTTTAATTCTATCCTTTCTGACCCTTCCTCCATTACTTCTGAGTTTACGGTGGGCAGGATTATTTCTCTGCCTAAGATTCCATCTCCCGAGCAGGTTTCTCAGTGGAGGCCTATTACTCTGTTGAACACAGATTATAAGGTTTTCACTGGGGTCCTGCAGCGTAGGTTAAAACTTTTCGCCCCCGAGTTTTTCGATCCTGGACAGTCCTGCTCAGTGCCATCGCGCAGGATGTCTGATAACCTTCTTATGATCCGTTGTGTAATGGAGGAAGTGCGCTTGCGTCGTGAATCGCTTGCGATTCTTAGTCTGGATCAAGAAAAGGCCTTTGACAAGGTGAACCATGCCTTTTTGTTGAAGATCTTTCATCATCTTCGTCTTCAAAACTTTGCTTTGGTTTTAGCCTCACTTTATGCAACAGCTACATCCTTTGTTTCGATAAATGGTTTATGTTCGCCTTCTTTCGATCTCTTGAAAGGCGTTAGACAGGGGTGTCCTCTGTCCCCCCTGCTTTATATTTTTTATCTTGAACCGCTGTTGCATCTTTTAAATCGTCACCCTCAAGTGAGAGGATATTCATGGCCAGCTGCGTCGATAAACATCGCTACGCTTGCGTATGCCGGTGATATTGTTCTCTTTGCCTCAGATCCTAATACCCTAGATGTTTACAAAAAGTGCTTTGATTCTTTCAGTGATTCCACTGGAAGCTCTATAAACTTTGGGAAATCTAAAGGGATTGTTTCAGGGTATTGGGCTGATGATCATCTCCGTCGATTTCCGATCTCTTGGTGTGATCAAATAGTCGTTTTGGGTTATACCTTCTCATTTACTTTGTCTATGGATTTCGTACATTGGAAACCGGTAGTGGAAAAATGTGTCTCGCCTAAATAAGGCTTTTCGTTTCCGAACATCTATGTTGGTGAAGGTTGGTTATGTAAAAACATATATCATTCCATTGTTGACGGCTAAATGCTTGTTCTCCTTTCCATCTTGGCGAGAGCAAGCAATGCTTCGTCGGAAAATGGTCGATTGCGTATGGGGCGTGAATTTCAGCAGTAGTAACAGTCATCCGTTGCGTGCTGATTTTCTGTTTGCCCCGTTTGAGAGAGGTGGGTTAGGGCTCCCGATGATTCGCCAACGTCTTGTGGCGGCCAGAATGGCGGCTCTGATTCGGGTGTTCCTAATTCCTCCTCCTATTTGGGCGAATTTTGTTTTTATTCACCTTCGGCTGTTTTTTAAAGCCAACGGTTTCCCAATTTCATCATCCTTGCCGATAGTTGTATTGGGTCAGGAACCAAAATTTTTTCGAAATTTTCGAATGGAATTCGAGTCTTTTATTTCTTTTCTTCGTGCTGTCAGTTTTGATTCTGTGGGACTCTTAAAAGAGTCCTGGTTTTTTGAAAATTCAGGTCTGAATTTGATTACGGATGTGGTCCGTTTATATCCTAATTATCCTTGGGCATCGATCTGCAAAGTGTTAAAACTGGTAACCTTTGAGAATGACGTTTTCAATTTTCAGTGGAGGTTGTTGCACTAAGGGTTCCGTTCTTTACAACGCCTTCGGACGTGGAGGGTTGTTAATTCGGACGCATGTCCTGGTTGCGGTTTAGTTGAGACCATTCCGCATATATTTTTCGAGTGCCCACTTGCCCAAACCATCTGGGTGCGGCTCAAGCAACACTACGGGCTGAAGAATCTTACTTATCAGTCAGTGCGGTGCTTGCTTGATGAGTCATACGGCGAGGCTTTTAAAGCGGACCTAGCTGTTCCAGTAGTGTTTATGAACAAGCAGTTGTGGTCGGCAAGGGTTGCTAGATGTTTTGGATCTTCATACCCGCTGTCTGTTGTTTGGGAAAGGGCGGCTTATCATCTGCGGTCCTTCCTCTTGATGGAGTGGAACAGGTTAGGTCGGCTAACGTTCCGTCGCCTTTTTACATCTTCCAGGCGGCTTTGTACGGTCGATAAAAACAATCAAGCCTTCTATTTTTCGTTTCCATTGTCTTTGTGATTGTTTTGCCGTTTTGGAGTGGGTTACTTTTTTGGGGCGTTTAAACAGCTGGCGCAGCCCTTAAAGGCTGTCTGATCACTTTGCTGTCATGTGCGCCGGACACCTGTAACTGAGATCTTATGAGGTGTTCGCTGAGGCAAAACCATCTGCCTTAGCTTCAATACAGAGAGAGGATTTATTTTCTGGTGGGTTTGTGCCTACCCGGGTGGCCAAAGCGGGTAGGTGTCGGGAGTTAGCTTCCGACCAGCGAAAGCTGTGGGCCAAGTTCATGTTGCCTCGTTAGAGGTGTTTTCAAGTTTTTACGTTGGGTGTAGCATATTGCCACCTGTAAGATCTTTTTAGATCTTAACTCCGTGGAGGCAATACCATCTGTCTCTCCACTTCAAAAGAGAGAGGACCGGACTTTCTTTTGGATTAGTGCTTTTTTTTAATCTGTGGACGTTTATCTGGACTGGACTTTTCACTGGATTGGACATTTATTGAGTGAGTGAAATTTTTGTGTTTTTTACTGATTTGACTTTTATCGGTGTGCGTGGCCCCAGGCGTGCCTCTGGTGTCCACGCCCCGATCACCCACTACCATCGACTGGACCCAGTGGAAGAGCGACGACCATGGAGCGGATGGTTCTTCTGATATTTGATGGCCGCTGTGCAGTCTGCGAGGTCATGAAAGCGATCTACGACAAGACTGGCATCGCTCCAAGGTTGGCTTCAGAGAATCCTTCGTTCATCTGCTTACAGAAGTTGTCATCGACGGAGGCCAGGATGCTGTGCCATTCCAGTGGCATAGCAGAACGCCTGATTGCTGCTGAATATGTCAAAGTGGGTGATACCACGGTTAGATTTTTTGCTGCTGATCCGACTTATTTAATAGTTACGGCTAGAGGGATATCCCCTCTGTTATCGGAAAGATATATTAGAAGCTTCTTCAGAGATTACGGGGAAGTGTTAAAGTTCCATCGTCCCGACCATTCAGATATGCCCGGTTTGCAGAGTGGAGATGTATTCCTCGACATGAAACTGGAAAGGGAGATTCCCGACTCCATGATTATGCACGGGGAACGTATTTTTGTTGCATATAAAGGAATGAGAAGGTGCTGCTGGTATTGTCGCAGGAGCACTCATGTTAAGAGGGATTGCCCTCTGCTACAGAAATGTGACACTTGTAATCGTCTAGTGGTCAAAAATCACCAATGTCCTCTTAGTGCTCCTGCGGATGTATCAGATTCTCCAGTTTTGTCATCAACATCAACATCAAAGACCAAAGAAACTCAAGGTGATTCCGAACAGCGTGCTTCTCCTCTTGCACAAGTTGATGATAATTTGCCTCCTCTTTCATCTGCAGATGTTCGGATAGCGCAGCTCAGTGGTTCTGATGAGGATGCTGATTTGTACATCGGTCCTCAGTTGACTATTGAAGGGGAGTTTCCATCTCTACCTCCTCCACAACGCTCGACCCAACCTCCGAGTTCTTCTTCTCTGCCATCAGCACCGTCGTTAAGAGCCTCTACAGCCCCGCCATCGGCACCATCTGGATCTCCTAAAACTGCGGAACAAAGGGACAGTCGTTCCAGGAAAAAACGTCATTCTAAAGCTTCCCGGAATGCCCGTAATAAGTCATATTCTGAAGCTGTCAGGGATGAGAGTGGTGAATCCAGTAACCCCGTGAGAAACCGATCGCCTAATGTTCGTTCGACATCGCCGAGTGGTCATCAGTATTCTTCGGGACGGAGTCCTTCTATTTATCCGTCAGAATGAAGATTATTTCCTTGAACGTAAGATCCCTGGGCTCACGTTTTAAGCAGGCGGTTTTGTGTACTTTTATTGCTCACCATAGGCCAGACATCTTGCTCCTACAGGAGGTGAAGTTAATATCATCACAGTCACTGTACAAGTTAGACATGCTGCGTCACCGCTGGCCTAACAGCCAATGGTTTGTGAATTCCAACTCTCCGCATGGACAAGGAGTCGCTATTGCCATCTTTGACCCCAATGTTCAAGTGACGCATCAGTCGCAGGACCATGAATGTAGAGTGATTGCTTTGGATATAACAGCATCCAGTTTTCATTTCCGTCTGCTTAATGTAATACGCTCCTTGTTGTTCTTCAGAGAAGCAAATATTTTTCCAAGCTCTACACGAGTTCACGTTAACTTCTCTTCCATTAGTGGTTGCAGGAGATTTTAATTGTCACCCGGACGAAGAAAATATCTTTTCGTCGGGGCCAATATTTCACCTATGTCAGCAAAGTGCGTTGTTGGACTTATGGCCATCTGTATCACAAAGGAGTCACTTAGGACATACATTTCATCAAGGCGTTACCATCTCGTCCCATCTAGATTTGTTTTTAGTCAACAACACCTTTGCGAATTCGCTTGGATCTATGGACATTATTCCCTGCAGTTTCTCCGATCACATTGCCATCATGTGGTCCTGGCAGCTTCCATCGCCACTGGGAACCACTGCGTCCTCGTCTGGAGCTTGGTTTTTGAACGGTTCTCTTTTGGACAGTGAAGAGCACATGGGATCTTTTGTTCATTTTATGGAAAAACAGCTTGTCAATCTGCCTCCGACCTTGAACTCGTGGCTTTCGTTGAAATCCAAAATTCGTCGGGTTTTTCAGGAGAATTGGAATAAATGAAGCAAGAGCACGATGGCGTCAACTTCTTATGTTAGAAGAAATTCTGAGATTCCTCCGGAATTCCACGCCAAAGGAGGAATTCGCCACTGATATTCGTAGAGTGAAAAGTGAGATCAATGCTCTGCTTCTACGCAAAGCTGCAGGTGCAGCTCTTCGGGCTAAACTCGATTGGGTCTCCAGTGTGCGGCATATGTCTTCAGCTGCTTTTGGAGAGGAGCGTCGTCGTGCGTCAGCTAAGTCTTGTCGTCGTTTAATTGTTGACAATCGAACTGTGGATTCTGACCAAGGAATTCTGGCAGCCTTTCACACCGATTTCTCCGCATTTTTCGATGAGCCAGTGTATCCCTCAGAGGCCACGAAGTCTTGGATCGAGGCACTACCTCGTTTTTCTGAAGATGATGATACTTTTATGGTGCGCCCTTTTACACCAGATGAAGTCAAAACATTCTTGTCTGCGGGTGGTCGTTTGCGGGTGTAGACGGACTCCCGTATGTCTTTTATATCAAAACATGGCACATATTGGGTCCTTTCCTTCTCAAGGTTTTTGATTTCCTCCTTACCGACCCTTCCTCTATCACACCCGATTTTACTGTGGGTAAGATTATATTGTTACCCAAATGTCCATCCCCTGAACAGATTTCCCAGTGGAGAGCTATTACCCTGCTTAATACAGACTATAAGATCTTCACTGGTGTTTTGCAGAATAGGTCGAGGCTTTATGCCTCTGATTTCTTTGGTCCTGGACAGTCGTGTTCCATCCCCTCCCGCAGGATGTCTGATAACATCATGACCATGCGTTGCGTTATGGAGGAGGCTCGTCTGCGTCGCCAAACGTTAGCAGTCCTTAGCCTTGATCAGGAAAAGGCCTTTGATAAAGTCAATCATGCCTATTTGTACGAAATCTTCCATCACTTGCGCCTTTTCAAATTCATTTTGGTTATAGCTTCGTTATATGCAAGTGCGATGTCATTTGTTTACATTAATGGGTTGTCATCACCTGTATTCGAACTTTTAAAAGGTGTCAGGCAGGGGTGCCCTTTGTCACCTCTCCTGTATATATTTTACCTAGAGCCGTTGTTGCGTTACCTGAATTGCCATCCGCAGGTGCGAGGATATTCGTTGCCAGCTGCGTCTATCAACATTATTACACTCGCTTACGCTGATGACGTGGTTCTTTTTGCATCGGTCCCTAATACCTTAGATATCTATAAGAGATCCTTCGATCTCTTCTCAGCCTCCACGGGAAGTTCCATCAATCTTCTGAAATCTAAGGGCATTACTTTAGGGCGGTGGTCGGAGGATGACCTCCGGTACTTCCCGATCTGTTGGTGCGATGAAATTGTTGTGTTGGGTTACACTTTTTCCTTTTCTTCGTCTGTGGATTCCGTTCACTGGAAAGGAGTGATTGCCAAATGCCTCCTCCGTCCAGATAAGTTTGTTCGGTTTAAAACTTCTATGTTAGTAAGGGTACGCTATGTACAAACTCATATCATTCCTTTGTTGACAGCAAAATGCCTCTTATCATGGCCTTCTCGCAGGGAGTTGCGAAACATACGTCGCAGATTAATTGATCTGATCTGGGGCCCGCAAGTAAAGACCCGTCCACTGCGGGCTGACTTTTTGTTTATCCCATTCGAAAGGGGAGGTTTAGGTCTCCCTGAGGTCCATCAGCGTTTGGTTGCTGCGCGTATGGCGGCGTTGGTCCGAGTTTTCTTGATTCCTCCTCCGATTCGGGCGAATTTTCTTTTAATGCATCTGCGCTTGTTTCTCAAAACTTCCAGCTTGCCAGTGCCTTCGCATCTTCCTGTTATCATTTCTAGCTCTTTATCAAAGTTTTATAGGGAATATGAACTGGATATGAAGCCCTTTATACAGGCGTTGCGCAATACAGATATTGGTAATCTCGGCTCTTTGAAGGAGTCATGGTTTATGGAGAAAATGGATTTTGGTATGACCTCCGAGGTAGTTCAGCTTCACCCTGATTACCACTGGTCAGCAATATTTAAAGCTTTAAAAAATTTAGTTTTTGAGGGGACAACTTTCAATTACCAGTGGAGGCTGTTACACCAGGGGTTTATTTCGCTTAAAAAGCTACATATGTGGGGAGTTGTCGCTTCGGCTGGTTGTAAAGTTTGTGGTTTGGTAGAAACAGTACCACATTTATTTTTTGAGTGGCCGCTCGCACAGTCGATTTGGGATCGGATTAGCCAGCATTTTGGCTTGAGGCGTCTCACATATCAATCAGTGCGCTGTCTGTTCGACGAGTCTTCCGGTAAGTCATATAAATTGGACCTAGTTGTTTCAATTGTTTTCACCATCAGACAATTGTGGGTATCGCGCGTGGCCCGGTCAATGAAGGACGATGTTCCGGTATCAGTTGTTTGGGAGAGTATTGCCCATCGTTTAAATTCATTTCTTATGCTAGAATGGAATAGACTAGGTCCGCGCGCATTTCGACGCCGTTTTGCATCTTCAGGCTGTCTTTGTGAGGTCGATAAGAATAATAGAAATGATGTTTTTAATTTTCCAATGTTGATGTGATGGTCTTGCCAGAGAGCGAGCGAGCAATACTGGGCGTTTAAACAGCTTGAGTAGCGCTTGAGGGCTACCTGTTCACTTTGCTGTAGCATGTGCGCCGAGCGCCGGTAATTAAGACCTTTTGAGGCGTTCGCTGAGGCCGCGCCATCTGCCTCAGCTACAACAGCGTGTGAGAGAGAGGATTTATTTTCTGGTGGGTTTGTGCCTACCCGGGTGGCCAAAGCGGGTAGGTGTCGGGAGTTAGCTTCCGACCAGCGAAAGCTGTGGGCCAAGTTCATGTTGCGTCGTTTGAGGTGTTTTTATGTTGGGTGTAACATTATGCCACCTGAAGATCTTTTTAGATCTTAAACTTCGTGGAGGCAATACCATCTGCCGGTCCACTTCAAAATTGGAAGAGAGAGGAGCCAAGCCGCAATAATAGCGTGCCTTTAGCGTTAGGTAGCATCGACCGGGCCCTAGTCGTTCTGCCGCGTTCGGTAGGAAGTATTGCGTCCTTTGGTAGCAAACTTTTAAATCTGTGAATATCTGAGATGCCCTGGTTTTCCGCCAAAAGAAACTCGATCTCTGCCCGTTGTTTAAAACTAGTACACCTCCATTGTAGACGCCATTTTAACAGCTCACTATAGCGCTGTCACCTATCGGACGTCAATGGAACTATACGAGACGAAGCGGAAATGTTTGAAAATGTTCCACAAGAAATGTACAGTTTTTTCAACCAAAATTGGCCGAGAAGAAAAAATATGTTGCATTACTTATTGAACTCCCCTCGTATGAAATTCCTTTAAAATTATATGAAACTAATTTCTAAAAACTGTAAGTCTAACTCTTAGAGAGAACCACGGTGTAAGAATAACTCTTATTCTTACTCCGTGGAGAGAACTAAGTAAACGCGAATGCGCAGTGGGGACTTTATGCCGAGGAGCATACCTCCCACTAGACACTACTGGATGGCACAGCATATCTCCGTATCGTCGCCGATCAAGTCCACCCTGTCATGTTGATGGCGTACCCCAATGGAGATGGCTACTTCCAGGAAGACAATACGCCATGCCACAGAGCTCTTATTGTGCAGGAGTGGTTCCAGGAACATGAGGGGGACTTTACCTTACTTCGGTGGCCCCCACAATTCCCAGATCTCACTCCAATTGAGCATTTGTGGGACGAAGTCGAACGAACTATCAGACGGCTG
The DNA here is from genome assembly GCA_023313115.1 of Rhysida immarginata. Taxonomy (NCBI): domain Eukaryota; kingdom Metazoa; phylum Arthropoda; class Chilopoda; order Scolopendromorpha; family Scolopendridae; genus Rhysida; species Rhysida immarginata. The sequence goes on from JAHWFO010037539.1 coordinate 330,789, forward strand.
GATCCACCACCGTCCAATCTAGCATAACTAGACAGTGCTATCCATCAGGCATGGTGTCAGATTCCTCCCCCCACCTTCCAACATCTCGTGGAATCAATGCCACGAAGAATCACCGCAGTATTAAAGGCAAAAGGTGGCCCAACGAGATACTGAGAGGGTGGTCATAATAATATGCTCACTTAGTGTAAAATACATTAATTCACTTTTTATTCGAACAAGAAGAGGCACCCGGCATTGCCCGTGTTATTTACAGTTGTAGGTAAACAGAACAACCTCAAGAAGTTAAATTATAACACAAATTGGTTTTCAGCAATTCTGTTATTTCCTGCTGTAAACGAAGCTCCCGTTGTTCAGATATTTTCGTCGCCAAGAGAACTTTTTGTCTTCTCTGACCAATACTCATTCATTTCAAACTCTACTTGGCAAAGTGTTGTCGCAATTGCACTCTGCCCTCGATGTTTTGAAGCAAAACTTGGCCATTCATCACTTTGTGCTATCTAGAAGTGGCATTTTCTTCTGTTAACATATTCACCATTTGCTCAGTTGCAGCTGTGTGCTGGCGAAACCAATACAACACTGAGCGAAGGGACTGGTTACTCTGTCGCCTTTCTAATATTTCTCAATTGTCTGCTAACTCTTCATTATCTCCAGTTAGTGCTTATTTATAAAGATTTTCCAGAAAATGTTAAGTACATGGCTACTGTGTTTGTGCAGTCTTGCGGTCGCCAATAGCTAATACGAAAATAATTTCTCAAAAAAGATGGCGACTTCAAAACTGCTTCGATCTGACAAAATTGCATTTTTTCGGTCTTATGAGAAGGATATGTGAGAACATATGACAGAGAAGGATAGTATTGTTGACTTAAAAAACAATTTGTCAATTAGTTTCGTTGAGAGAATTTAAACCAGACTCAGTGTACTATATATAAATGATACTTTTTTTTTACTCTGTTTGGAAATGGAAACACTGTTTCGGGAATTAGAGCGGTTTCTTCTTGAGCTTAATGTTCAGCTCAAAAATCTTGTTATAAAAACACCACAAAATAGTGACAAAATTGCAAAAGTTACATTCCCTCGTTGTCATAACATAAAAAGCAAATTCATTAGGCTATTTGGTTTTTTTTTTTGTTTTTTTTTTTTTGATTTGAAAATTTTGGTGTTAAAAAAAAGAAACTTATTGTTAAAGAACATAAAAAAATGTTGAGATAATTATCACAGCAAAAATATGGCAATGTATACCATATTGTCATGAAATTAACTTTTCAGTATTACATATTTAGAATTTCATCAGTATTTTGTTGTTGTTGATATTGTTTAACTTACAGACGTGTAGTTTAAACAGTATACGTAACTTCAAAAATATTTGTTCAGATGTTTTTAAAATAATACATGTTTCCCTTTATTCAGTCAATAAATTAGCCATATTTTTAGTTCATATTGTGTTTTATTTCGTTTTTTCAGTAACGAAAAAGTATTTTTTATTTTTAATAATTCCTTGAGCTATTCTTTATTTATGTAATGTTTAATAAAAATTTGATAAAGTGGGTATTCATTTTTATTAAGATTACAAGATTGCATTATAAAATAATATTATGGAATGAAATAATTATACTTTCAATATAATAAGCCGTGTTAGTAAATAAATTAGAGAATAAATGAACAATAATTTAATTTATCAGTTTAAAACTAAAAAAAAAAAACTTCAATGAATGCAGGTATAACAAAACATTTGCTGCTCTCTGACATGAGCGAGAGCTTCTCTGCATACCACTTTCCCACCAGGCTGTGGCGGCGCTAGGATCTACAAATTTACACGATATCAAGTAGAGCTTTCATTCTTTTCCTTGACGTTTTTTGGTTATACATAATGCATTTAGAGCCTATTAGAGCCTAAACACTTTCGGTGCCTATCATTTCATAATTTTTTTAAATTATTCGGATAATAACATAAAAAATTTAAAAAAATGTATAAAAAAGTTTGCTTTACTCGTATTCAATTAGCAACAATTATTTTTCTCTTTATTATTATTTTTAAAGTTAAATAATTTCCTAAAAGGTCAGGTCATGTGCTGCGTTTTCTCATAAAGAGGTGACCGGATTATAAAATGTTAGAGTTATCTCTTTACCCAATAAAAGTGATACAAAACATGGAGAGGTAATGAAGTATTTCTTCAATCTTACACTAATACAATGCAATTATTGTATAAAGTTTAGTTTTTGTAATATTGTTAGGATTGAGGAAAAATAACTAATTTCTTATTAAGCATTTTGCTTTTGAGTGAAATGCGAATAGTAAACATACAAGTAGTAGAAAACAAGCTGATACTTAAGTACCGAAAGGTGCTCTTTGCTATCAGTGTGGGGAAACATGCCTGACTGTCTGTAACTAACTCCTCTGAGGCTATGAAAGATTTTCAAAATCTGTTTTCGACAGTCGATGAATATGGTTCATGGACGAACCAATCACAAATATTATCTAAATCGGTTCATTGGCACGTGTACAAATGGTACCTCAATTTTCCCACCAAGCAATTTCCAATGGGAAGAAATATTAAGTAATATATCAAACAAATCGCACTGACGAGAGAGAAGCAGATATAAATTACTATTTTCGCCAATTAATAAATATGGTTCCGGGAATGAACCATTTAGAAAATGGTTGAAATAAAAACAATTGCACGTGCTCTAATGGTATCCTTATGACACCCTCAAATGTTTTCAATGATAAGATATGGCATGTAATATATCAAACAAATTGGGATGATGTGTTTTGAATGAATATAAAGTAAAATTAATGATAATCGAAACTGGTTCCAAGAAACCTGGTTTAGTGGAACCATTATGGTTCATTGGAACTTTCAATGCTAAAATATGGCATGTAATATACCGGGTGTCCCAAAAATGACTGATGGATTTTGAAAATCAATAAAAAAAAAGACGGAATGCGATAGATATGTATCGTTTGCAGCCTTATGCTTAGGAAATCAGAGAAATTTATCCCACCAAATTTCAAATTTAGTTAACATTTCTACCAAGAGATGGCGCTGCAGGCGATCTGTAACAGGTATAGTTAAAACTATAGTGGCTAGAAGAATAGTGTGGCAGCGAGCTTTCAAATCTGATTCCTCGAATGATGATGCCACCAGATGGCAGCTACATCAACATAGTAGCTAAACATCCAGAGCTTTACATCAATAAGGCTCAATTAATTTCTTCGTAAAACTTATAAATTTGATTTATTATTTCATTTTCATTCCAGAACATTAAATAATATACCATTTTAATAATATTTCGACCCCCCTTTTTTGTTTTTAATTTAGAGATGATTTTACAGTATTTTTTAATTTCAAATGATTTTATTCTTTTTCAGTTATCTTATAGAGAAATACACGACCGTTTCACACAGAGTTGTTTTCTTTAGATAAGTTTTTCGATTTCTTCATCTGATTTTAGTTATGGAATAAAATAGCACCCCTCTCCTCTTACTGTTGCATTTTAAAATTTCAAGAACCACTTTACTGTCTGTATTTCTCATTTATTTTTTTCTTTATGTAAAATTTAAGAAAACTAGAATAATTCTTAAGAATTCCTTTTTTTAAATAATAAAGTGCAATCAAAGCAGCTTTAAATACAAATTTATTATATTTCTTACTTTTTTTTTAAATAATAAGAAAAAGTTTTTTTTCAAACCTATTAACCTAAAATGTCTGATACTTAAATATTTTATCATCACATAAAAAAGTAGTTTGGTTGTTAATCATGTGATAAATGAATTTTATATGAAAAAAGACATTTTCTTTGATCTCTTATGTTTTTTCAATATTGTGCATTTCACATATGAGGCCTTCCGAGTTAGAGGGGCGAACGCCTCATTTGTTGATTTCTTTTTCTCCTGAAACATCTGTGAAAATACATTTTCTATCATTTGTTAGGTGGCCAGCTGTGTACAGCATTATATTATTAGATTTTATGTTTATATTTCATTAGACTTAATTTAGCAGAACTATGTTTAATGCTTAATTACTCAAATTTTAATTCTTCTGGGTCGGAAGGGCTCTTATTCCATCTTATTAGGGATGGATACCTTCATCCATCTGTGATCTTATATTTCAACTTATTTATTTCAACAGCAGATTTTTTTCATTTATTTTAACGTTAAAGAGTATCCTCAAGTTCTGTGGAAGACAATTACCTAAAATATACTAAATTTTTATAAATAAAATTACTTCACCCATAATATAGCTGAAAAAACCTCCGTCATCCTAAGATTTCCATCTCATCTCCCGAGTAACTCGCATCTATGTCGATTGCAGCGCCACCGCTACTATCATCAAATCGGGAATCAACCACGTAGCATTGCGAGTAGTAGCCGTTGCCACACTATTCTTCTAGCCGCTATAGTTAAAACGAAGTATTTCAGCTCATCCATAGTTCGTCGTCAAGCTGATAGCGTGTGCTGTTAAGATTGCAAGTCCGCTCTACCAAAATGGTGTTTTGCAACAGTCCTTGCAACATTTTTATACCAGTTTTTATTTTTTTCATAGTTTTCAGCGCCACCTGTGGGTGAAAATGTTAACTAAATTTGAAATTTGGTGAGATAAAATTCCCTGATTTCCTAAGTATAAGCCTGCAAACTATACATATCTTTCGCATTCCGTCTTTTTTTTATTGATTTTCAAAATCCATCAGTCATTTATGGGACACCCGGTATCATACAACTTAGAATTATGTGTCATGAATGAATATAACGTAAAATTAATGATAACCCAAATTGGTTCAAAGGTACGTGATTAATGGATCATTATGGTCCATTAGAAACTTACAATATTAACATAGGGCGGTTTAAAATATGGTTCCGCGAATGGATTAGTTTAACCTGTCGGTATTTGGTTATGTCATTCCTTAATGGTTTATTTATTTATTTAATTGCGGGTTAGAAAAAAGGTACAAAAAATTACAGTAGTGCCCAACGAGGCCTGTATGGTAAAAACTAACAAATTAAACAAAGGTTTAGTAAACTAAAATAATTAAACATACAAAGATTAGAAAAATCATAACAATGGTACGACTAGATATAATTAAAAGGTCGGTTGAGTGAGCCTAACTCCCAAAATAATGGTATAAATTAACTAAAAGTTAGAAATAAATAAGTAATATGTATGAAAAACTAAGCATTAAAGTAACAACCAATTACACAGTCACATGTACACAATAAGCTTAAAATGTGAGAAGAAAGCAAATTAAATATACCTAAATATTAACAAAAAAGAAATCCTAATGGAAAATCTACATATTGAATGGAATATGCTGAAAACAATAATAATTGCGTAGTATTCTCCGGAAACGGGAACAAGGAGCAAGTGCACGAATTTCCAATGGCAAAGAGGCCCAGCATTTTATACCGACGTGTGAGACACAACGATTTTGGTAATTAAACAAAGAAACTGGAAGTCGTATCTCATTTGCTAACCGAGTGTCATAATTATGACTATCGAGGTTACGCCGAATCGTAATTGGGGTCGATAACTGTAATATCGAATTGGAGGTTTACAGTTATCGACTTTAGCTATTCCAGCACAAAATTGAATTTGACAATTGGCGCTTACCAGAAATGAGATTCTGGATTCGATAGTCCAACGAGGAAGCTTGGGAATCGGGTAGGTCTTACACGAAGGCAGGTTTACGCAGCTCTCGTCGCCACGTAAACATTCCGGTAGCGTCGCAATAGCGGGGTTCTCTCCGTCGCTCTCGTTCTACGGTTCATGGAGCTCGTCGACCGCAGAGATGCTAGTCATGCTTTCGCCCGTACTCGGCTCTCCAAGTATCGCTAGAAGTCTGCCTTTATCTCGCATTAGGCATTTTCCCGCGACTTTTCTCCTTCTCCGCTTTCTGCCTCCTTCTCTTCCGACTTCTTCATTACGAATCTCTTGATTTCTCTCTCTCACGTCATCTCGCCGAAAATCCCGCTCTTCTCTCCTATTGGCCTCCTGGTGTTGACGCTTTTGACGCCGAGCATTTCGTCGCTTCCTCTTCCAACCCGAAGCATAAAAATAACGAGCGTGGAAGAGGGCGCTGACGTCATCGGAATTCTGGATGTCGTCTGAATTCCGTGACATCACCCTTACAAAGAACCTTTTCGGATCACAAACAAGCAAGCCAAGGCTTTCGAAATGGAAATAGGAAGCAAAACGGATTGGATCTCAATTGCTCGCCTCAAACCAGCGTATTTCGAACCTGAAGATGAGAGAGGTTTTTACACACGATCAGGTCGTCTTTCGAAACCTGAGGAAATTTTCCTGGGTCTACAAGCCAAAACTTAACGGGGGAAGATTTGTAGCGGCCTCTCGTCACGAGAGGGCGCTGTTTTCTCATCGGCCATTATGATTGGCCAGTTAAGGACAGACAGAACCAATGAGCGCTACCTATTTACTAGGTTCTGAATGGTTGATTATTTCATAAGCTGTAAATATAATTTGGAAATAAAAAGTTATTTCTTGTATCGACACCGTCTGCGTAAGTCTCTTTGTCTCTATCCGTAACACACATGAGAGACCTAAAAAAGGACTCCAATAGGGCCAGATACATAAGAAACGATTACAAAAAATCAGTGAAATTGTGTAATCTAGGACGAGGCTTGAATAAAGTGGACAATCAGAAAAAACATTGAGAGAATACCAACAATTTGAATCGATACTAATAGGCAAATTTCGTATTTAGTGATATATGATAAGAACAAAAAGTTCGTAAAGCTCTTCAAAACGAAGAGTAAGGAGCAAGCGAACGTATCGCCAGGGGCAGAAGAGCCCAACATTTTATCCCGATGTGGGAAACACTACGGTTGCGATAGTTTAGTTGTGATACTGGAATCCGTATCTCTTTAGCAAAACGGGTATTGCTATTTTTCTAGCCTGGGCCAACCAACATCGACATTGGACCGCTGAGGACTGGCGAAGGGTGGCCTGGTCCGACGAGTCACGGTTTCAGCTGTATCGGGCCGATGGTCGTGTCCGCGTCTGGCGCTGGCCACACGAAGCAATGGACCCGCTCGTCAGATGGGGACCACTCAGGCAGGTGGAGGCCTCCATACTGGTCTGGGGTGTTTTCTCATGGCATTGGTGAATCTGACATCCACTCTGCGTGCTACTTCCTACGTCGATCTGCTTGGAGACCACCTGCACCCCTTCATGAACTATTTTTACCCAGCGGGCGACGGCATTTTCCAGCAAGATAATGCGCCTCCACACACGGTCCTTGTGACGCGGGAGTGGCTGGAGGAACATGCTACCGACTTCAAGGCAATGATTTGGCCTCCACGTTCCCCAGATTGCAATCCCATTGAACATTTTTGGGACGTCATCGAACGATCTGTCAGGTCGTCACCAACACAATTGGTAAATGCAGCTTCGTTATGGAGTGCAGTGGAGGCGGCATGGCTTGCATTACCTGTGGCTGTGTTCGGGGACTGGTAGACTGGGTCGCCGCCGTTATCCGGGCCAGAGAGAGCCCAGCACGTTATTAGGCATGTGTGACATGACTTTTGGTGAGTGAGTGTATTTATCGATCACAGTTATCGCAAAATGTCAAACCCTAGTACAGACGGATAACTGGTCTTGCATTCCCATCGGACGCTTCACACGGAAGATGTATGTTAGCCATTTCAAGTATTGTTAGACGTCCCATAGTGTATTAGATGATTAACAAGTCTGATCTGGCAAAAAAGATGCACAAAATTCTAATTTACTACTTTAAAAAATGGAAACAAATAACAGCTACAGGAATAACATTTGTTTTGTTTTTCACCTAAAGAGTTGGGCTGATGCTCTATTAGCACATAAACTATTCACAATAATGAAGACAATTTATTAATCCTTGGTTAACGGAGGTTATCTTCTCTTTGCCTACTCATTTTCTTGCCTCTTTAACTAATCTCGACAGTCAAAAGATAACCGGCATTGATATCGATATTTAGATCCAGTTCTTATGGTTTTATTAATATGGAGAATTAAAGGAATTCAGCCATAAAAATTGATTTAAGATAATAACGCGGGCTCCTTCGTCACTATTGGAAAAAGGGGACCAGTACGCGAGCAGCAGCCGCCGAAATTTGCAGAGTGGAAGGTCAGGGTGTGACTAATGAATGGACACCACGACGGTGGTTCTCCCGCTTTTCGTCTGGAGATGTGAGCCTGGAAAATGCGCCAAGGAGCGGAAGACCCAAAGAAGTGGATGACGCCGCCCTACCGAAACAAGTGGAAGCCAACCCAGGCAGCATCACCCGTGGACCAGCGGCGGACATCGGGACATCACAGTCGAGTGTGGTTCGACATCTGCACGCCATGGGAAAGGTCAACAGGAGCTGCCGAGTTGTGACTCACGAGCTGACGCCCGCGCAAGCACAACAACGGGTGAAGGTGTGTCGTCAACTGCTGGGAAAAAATCGAGGTTCTGCCCATCCAGCATACAGCCCCGACCTGGCACCTTCCGACTACCATCTCTTCCGGTCCATGGCGCACTTCCTGCGTGGACGGCGCTTCGCCAATGTCAGTGAGGTTGAAGGCGCCGTGCGTTACTTTTTCGCCCAGACACTGGAGGAGTGGTTTCGCGAGGGCATCCGCCAACTGGCTGATCGTTGGATGAGCACCATCGAGCATGATGGACTCTACTTTAAAGATTAGCAATGAGTGGTTCCTGTCTGGTGCCCATTTAAATGTTTGCGCAGTAATCGGCCACTACTTTTGCTCAACCTCTGTAAGTTTGCTCGTACAGAAATAAAATATTCACTCAAAATTTATACATTCTTTCACTAGAGGCTGCTATGCTTATTAGCAGTGATTTTCATTTTATAATTTTTTTTATTTATTCGGGTAGTGATATAAAAATTAAAAAAAAAATCCTGTAAAAACACTTTCCTCTGACGGTTTTCAATCAGCGCGTCAATTTTCCCTTATTTTTTTTTTTAAATGTTATTTAATTTTTGTAAAGGCCAGATATAGTGCTGAGTGCGCTCGATAAGAGGTGGGCTGAAGATTAAAATTTAAAATATTATTTTGCGTTGAAGAAGATAAAATTGCAGTTTATCCGCTGTTGTTTGTTAACCTTAACTTCAACATAAACTTATAGTGTCTTGAGTTTTTTAGAATAATGGTAGGGATACGAAATTAACTTCTGCCTTACCAGGTTTTTGCCTTCGAGTATAACCATAGTGAATGAATATAAAATTAGCTAAAATGAGTATTTAAAATCGGGGGGAAAATGTATTTTATTTGGGAAAGTTGTTTTTGCTGAGAATTTATTTTAAATAATCTACTCTCCAAAAAAATATTAAAACTGATAAAAAAATTTAAAAATTAAATCTGCAGTATAATTAAAATCGGATACACGAAATTTTTTCAGAGAAAAAAAACCTTCGCAGAATTTCGGCAACTGCTAAACCCCACAAAGTGATGATCTCCCAAGTTTTGGTTTAAGACATCGCGAGCACGGTGCTAGTTGCAACAACGGATTATCAAGTAGCATATAACCTCACACAGAATGTTGGAGTTGTAGAGCACACAGGCACAAACGATCGTGTACATATATCCAAGAAGAGAAAAAGCAAGCCTATGGAAGAAATGGAGGGCACCTATCGAAGAACTGATGAAGAAGAGTCTGCCATACAACGAAAGCAAGACTTCAGCGCTGTTTTCGAAATCTTGTCATTTTTGCTGAAGTTGCCAACAACAGGGGTTGATGTACCAAGTGTCCCAAAAATGAGCGACGATTTGAAAAATCAATTAACGAAAAATCGAAGGCGATAGAAATGTACGGTTTGCTTCGTTCTGCTCAGGAAACCAGGGAATTCGTCGCACCACGTTTCAAAATTAGTTACAAAGATGGCGCTGCTGACGTGGCAAAACTATAAAGCCATGTTTTCGAAAAAAAACAACATTTGCAGCAACAACTTGACGCAGTCTGAGGACAAAATTCGCAAACGCCAGTGCAAACATTTCAGTTTGAATGCTGAGCGTGGTATAGAATGCCAATTTGAGGGAACGGAAGGCGTAGAGAATAGCAGCGCCATGTGTATTTGTTGACTAATGCTGAAACTTGGTGCGAATAATTTCCCTGGTTTCTTAAGCAGAACGCAGAAAATCATACATTTCTATCGCCTTCCATTTCTCATTAATTGATTTTTCAAATCGTCGCTCAATTTTAGGACTCACGGTAGTTGTATTGGCGCTTGGAGTGTTGGAGCAGATGTCATAGCTATAGCCAGGGATGAAGAAACGTCAGATCAGAGTATTGTTTCATTTTTTTTCTAATTGAAGCCATTTTCGAAACCATATAAGTTATTCTACACGTTTTTTCTCCAACAGCATTCGAACACAGCAAGACCGTGAAGAACTGCTAGAGGGCCATTGTTTGCCTTGAATTTTTACTGTAATAATTGTAAGCTTTTTAATGTGTTCATTTTTACTGTATATTCGCATTCGGATATTACAAAATTTCATCAAAAAAGAGTACGAGCAAGAGTAATCCAAAAATTTTATCAGCTACTACTGTATTTGTAAATTTAAGGCGCTTTTGTCAATTCAGAACATCTTATCAGGACTTCTCACATACGAGGGTAGCCCAGAAAGTAATGCAGCACAATTTTTTTTCACAGTTATTTATTGAACACAATGAAACCTACACACATGAAAGAATGATGTTTATTCTACACTCCTTATTTTTCCACTTAATCTCCGTCCCGTTCTATGGCCTTCGTCCTGCGAGACACAAGGGCGTGTATTCCCTGTCTGTACCAGTCCTTGTTCTGTTCATGCAGCCATGTCTTCACTGTGCGAATGACCTCTTCGTCATCCTCAAAATGTCTTCCACGAATGGTATTCTTCAATGACACAAACAAGTGAAGGTCTGAGGACGCTACGTCAGGGCTGTATGATGGATGGGGTAACACTATCAAACCCTGTTTCGTGATGTGTTCCGACGTCCTCAAACTGGTGTGAGAGCAAGCGTTATCGTGTTGAAACAAATAATTAGCTGGGTTGTTATGGCGTCCAAGTCGCTGGAAGCGCTACTTGAGTTTGATTAATGTGTTCACATATGCCTCTGGGCATCACATCAATAAGTATGACATCATCACAGTCCCAAAACACAGTGATCATGACCTTACCAGCAGAAGCAGTTGCTTAGAATTTTTTCTTGTGTGGAGAATGCGGATGACGCCATTCCATCGATTGTCGTTTTGTTTCGGACTCAAAATGGTGCACCCAGGTTTCATCATCTGTCACAATCAGGGACAAGAAGGCTTCCCTCTCAGCTTCAAAACGTTGCAGCAACTCAGAAGAAATGTTTTTTCTCAGAGCTTTGTGTTCCTCCGTAAGACAGCGCGGAACCCATCGTGAACACGTTTTTGTGTAATCAAGAGCACGGATGATTTCACCCACACTTCCTTTGCCGATAACAGCCAGCGCCAACTGCCGAGTCGTTCTGCGTCGGTCCTGACGAATGAGCGTATCAGCACGTTGCATCTTGTCAGGTGTGACAGCCGAGAATGGCCGCCCCGACCGCGGCAAATCTTGAACTCCGCCGAACCGCTTTCTGATGGCCTCACCCTCTGTACCCAGTACTTCTGTCGACTGCTGATGCTCCATAAACTGCATATAAACGTTTGTGAATGTTTCCAACCGTTTCTTGACGACACGCTGCTTGTAACGTACATCACTTACAGACGCCATGTTGTTCCATTGCTGCACGTACGCTATCTGTCGGAAGAAACGGAAACTTTGCGCGCGCACTCCGAAAACTTCAAAGAATGTATATCTCAAGTTTCGCATTCGTACCATTGTTGGAGACGGAGAAAAAATTGTGGTGCATTACTTTCTGGGCTATCCTTGTATTTACATTACATGTGACTGCGTTCTGAGAATGGTCTAAGTGAATCTGAGTCGGAGTAACCGATGCACGAAGGGAAGTTGACATCAATGGCAAATGCAGTCAACGTTTAGCACTTGGTGCATGGGCAAAAATGTGGCTAAGATGTGCAGTCAACTTCTTAGTGCATGGGCAAAAATGTGGCTAAGATGTGGCAAAGCCAGCAAAATTAAAAACGAAACTTAAATCACCGGAATAATTTTAACGCCCTCAGAGAAGCACTATCAATTTTATTTTCAACTGTTTACAGGAAGTAGATCGTATTGCCAAGTCTCTCTACCGTAAGAGTCTCTGATTTAACCGTAGCATAAATGACAAATTGCTGAATCGACCTCAATAATTACGCTACCATTCTAAAAGGGCAACGAAGAAAGTTCTTGATGCTACTGCCTTCAATACTCTCATTTACCTTTCTTATGCTTGCGAATTTTTCAAATGTTTGCGTCCCCAGCCAAAAATTCTGTGGAGGGACAAAAAAAAACTGGGCCTGCATTCCACAAATGTTTTTTTATATGAAACAGCAGTTCGTATGTTGTTTTCATGAGACAGTATCTCTCCGCGTTAGTTCATAATGGCCCACTTTCACAAACAGCACCCATTGCCAAATTGTCAAATCAGACCATGACGTCACAAACTGCACCATGCAGATAAAACTCCAGTAAGATGCAGAAAAATTGAGTTTTAAAAACATGAAATTGAACCAATACCGCCCCTAGCGCCCACAGAGGCTGACTCTATAAATGGAACAGACAGACAGAACTTATATTTTAGTATAAACTCGGCAATGGCTGGATTAAGCAAAATAAGCACGTGCTCAGGGCATCATGGGAAGGAGGGCACCGAGGAGTTTTATGATTTACTAGAAGAGGTACCCGGCGTTGCCCGGGATAATTACACTTGGATGTAAACAGAACAATCTCAAAAAATTAAATTAAATTTTGCAATATCTTAAAAATAAACACATGAAAATGCTTAGAATTAATACCGTAAAAATTCTTAATGAAAATTCGAAAAAAATCTTTTTAAAGGCTCACAATGGCTGGACCTCTCCAAGGATGCCACTGCTAGTCTAAATAATTTCTTACTCACGTAATCTTACCTCAGATGTATACTTAGTGTTGTTGCAATTTCCACTCTTCTCTCGATGTGTTGAAGTAAAACTTGGGCATTCATCACTTTGTACAGTCTAGCGGTCGCCGATTCTTCTATTTACTTGCTTCCCATTTGCTCAATACATCACAGAGCTAAAGGAGTGCTTCCTCTGTCGTCTTTCCACTGTTTCTCAATAGTCTGCTAACTCTCCATTATCTCCAGTTACTGATCATTTTTAAAGATTTTCAAGAAATTGTTAAGTACTAAGA
>JAHWFO010037539.1:344075-397077 GCA_023313115.1 Rhysida immarginata
AATAAAACTGTAGATTTGTATAAAAAACGTACCCACAGACCCACAGACCCACCCACAGACCCACCCACAGACAAACATCCTTCTTTATATATATAGAAGATGATATTCAATTGTTAATCACGATTAAACGTTTCTTTTTTAATTGTTAATCTCCGCCTGGAGTTCGTTACGATTAATGATTAAGTTATAATTTTAATCGAAGAAAAGACTAATCGCTAGAAATTGCATAAAAAATTATTTTATCGCTTGATGAGCAGTTCATAAGCCTACAATAACTCTGATCTACAGTGAAAAAGTATTCGAAATAATTTGAACTAATTTCTGCTTGTCTACCCATCCAGAATAAGAGTTAAGTAAAACAGAGTTTCGCTCTGTTTGTGTCTGTCTGTCCGTATGTATGTCCGACGATTACTCGAGAATGCTTTAACTTTTTCAAATTCTGCTTTCACTCTTTGATAGAGACCCTTCCTGAGCTCACCTGCCTGATTAGTTTGTGATTGAAATCGGTCTAACAGTCACGTGACTATTGAGACGAACCCCTCCCCCCTCCATTAAATTTTTTTATTGGCAATATAAAGCATGTAATATGTCATTTGAACGGGAATGACGAGCACAAGACGAATATGACATTCTTTTCGATTTTCGAAATGCTACGTCCAAGAAAATGACCCCCGAAAAGTACTTTAATGACCCTTTATTACCAGTTTTAGCTAAAGCTATACAGCATATAAGAATACAAGCTTAATCAGTACCTTTGTGTCCGGCCAGCCATCGTTTGCACGATAACGTGAAAATGGAAGAACTTAACTGTGATATATCAACTTTTGATGAGATCTCGTGGACCCCTTCAAGTACGTGCACTAATGTTAAGAATATGAACTTAGGGCATGTAATATATCAATCGATTCGTACTGACGAGTCATAAGTGAATACAGCGTTACTGTTTATCATTTAAGCATTGTTGATGGCAGTTTGGAGCACGTGCCCCATATAAAGCTTTGTCGATGCACCTGCTCATTTCGTTTTAAAATTCAGTGCTGTTAGGCCTATTGTTAAATGTGGTTAATTAATGTTAATAATAGCTAATTAATATTAGGCCTGTAGTTAAAAATGGCTAAATAATGTTGGGCCTATAGTTAAAAATGGCTATTTAATGTTAGGCCTGTAGTTAAAAATGACTAAATGTTAGGCCTACTTGTTAAAAATGGTTAATTGATGTTAAGTCCATTGTTAAAAATCGCTAATTAATGTTAGGCCTTTAGTTAAAAATGAGTAATTATTGTTAGGCCTATATTTAAAAATGGCTAAATAATGTTAGGCCTATTGTTAAAAATGGCTAATTAAAATTAGGCCTATATTTATAAATGATATGTGTGTGGATAGAATCAAAGGTATTTCCATTGCTTATTTAAACCAACTGCACGTAAAAATGAAATACTCAAATTTAAATTTACATCTGGATCACAGCTCAAGCTCCTTGGAATGCTTAAAAGATTTTTCCTGACAATGCTTTGCGACAATGATTTTTCTCTCCTGACTTTTATGATAACTTTGATTACGAAGGGATGAATTGCTCTAGCAGTGGAAAGAACGTAGTTTAAAACATTTAGACGTGCGAGCATTTCATTCCTCATTTCGCGCGTAATTGGAATGATTCGTGTGCAATCGAATACGTAAATTCACATGCAGTTTTCGCCATTGTTGTATATAAAAATATTACTGTAATATTAAACAACATATTTTTATATTCTTCTTTTCAGCATATTTGAAAATCGTTTTACGAGTTATATTCTTGTTAGTTTAAGTTTTCACGATACCTGATATTTTCCGAATTTAACGATTGACATGTTGACATGTAAATATTGACATGTAAATATTTTATACGTAGCATTGCCATGATTACCTATTGTTCAATGCCATTCATAAGTTCACATTTCAATTTCAATTGCCCAAGTATCAAAATAAGCAAGTTCGATTACAAACTAAAAATTGACGATTTACAATTAATTCTTTTAATCGAGATTGATGATTAATTCTATTAGTCGACTAAATTAATATTTTATTTACAAGATTAAATATTTGATTACAAATGTAATCGATTACTGTAATCATGTAATCGTTTAATCGACTAATGCCCAACATTGCCCTCTACCACCGTCTGCGGCTTCAGTGCCTTCATTGGTTCCAGCAGCTGGCAAGATGATTTCCTCAGAATCATCTAAACAGCGGGAAGGACGACAAGCATCCAACAGTCCTCATAATTTTTTATGTGTTGTAATGAACTCATTAAGTCCGGCCGTCTGGCGGGGATTGCATTAATGTGTTTTATTTACTCTCTTGATAGTTTCCACCTACGAAAAGCTTTACCTTCCCAGGTTGCCGTGCTCCAGTGCTACGGTTGCCAACAGCGATTATCTTCCATGCTCCCACTTCTGCCGGAATTGGATCGTACTGCAGCCAGAGATTGGCGGATCACTGGAAGACGACCACGACCTTACCTCCGAGGTCCCGGATATATCCGCCAGCAGTAATTCGGACTTGTAGTCGAAGGTTTGAAGCTGTTGGTGCTAAGTTAAATCTTTCCGATATTTTTACAAACCCCTATGTTTGATCGTTTCAAATAGAATTGTGTTCAAGATCCAATGGAAACGCAATATAACCAACGTATAACTTGATCGGTGGTCAAGATCCAATCAAAGTTTCTGGAATTAAATCAGATTCAGTGATAAATTTTATCGTCTCACGCCCTTATTTTTTCCTCTTTCACACAAAACATTGCTCTGCTCCTAGGTTTAGTTGTGACAGGGGGTTATAACAAGCCAACCCGACCCAGTAAATCGACGAAATAAACAGATCGCGACCGTTGATGTGTGATGATGTTTTAACCGGAAGGCTTCGTTAAAAACTTTGGCAAAGAACTTTTGATCCTAACCGCTAGGGCATCATCGCATTTGGTTTTCATGGACAAACACCAGTTAACAAGCCAAATATCACATACGCAATGCGAACCGTCGGTTACAGTGATGCAAGCAACGCCGCCGCAGGACTCCAGAACAATGGAAAACCATCCTATGTAGTAACTAGAAAAAAGAACTCTTTAACCAAATCAAGAATAATAGAAAAACACAACGTGGATGCGCATTTCGAAAGCAAAGCTTTTATCATTCGGCAGGATCAGAGTAAGACACACTGTAAGACCAAAGTGTACCAATAGACCAAGAAGCAGCTTTTATAGCGCATAAAATCACATAAAGGGCCTTTGTCTAAATTGAGTAGATTGTTGCCATTGGTTCTACATCCTCTGTAGTGCTGAATCCCGCAACCAGTTGTGGCGGTTCAATGGACGTGTGTAGGTTTGGCGAATGCCCGGCGAACGATACTTACAGGACTGTGTCGTACCCACAGTGAAATTTGGAGGAGGTGGCATCATGATCTGATCTTTCTTTTCGTGGTAGGGTTTTGGTCCTCTTGTTTTAGTTCGCGGAACCATGAATGCCGAAGCGTACCAAACAGTTCTGGACGATTCTGCGCTAACGACATTGTGGATACATTTTTTTAATGGCCCATACTTGTTTCAGCACAACAATGCTCCCTGTCATATAGCAGGCATTATTAACACTTGGTTTGAGGAAATGTATGTGGGGAAACTTGACTGGCCCACCCAAAAGATCACCTTTGGGATGAATTGGAGCGCCTTTGAACACTTTTGAAATGAATTGGAGCGCCGGTTGAAAGCCAGGCCATATCGACCAAAGAACACCACTGAGCTGTTTGCCAATTTGAAGGATGAATGGAGCAAGATTCCCGCCGACACGTATCGCAAATTGGTAGAATGTCCTCCTCGAAGGGTTGGCGATGTCATTGCGGCAAAATGCGACCCTTCACGATGTTTATGTCGTGCAGGGTCCGATTAACTTACTGGTATAGGGTGTTCGGTGTCGAATGGCCAGATAGTGTATATCTTATGCCAAATTTGATTGCAGCAAATATTTTCATTACGAAGGAGATCGATTTCTATCTCGTTAGATCTCGTTAGGTGCATTATTAAGGCACTCTATGAATTATTTATTCTGGTACGAAGTTATACTTTATTAGTCGCTGTAACAGCTCATGCAGTGAGGATACTAAATTACCTACTGCCTTTGGAGGGATGTTTACTTAAATCATTAGTTTCGCTTCAGTTAAATCCGTAATTATACTCGTGGAATTGGAAACTGAATAGCCGATATCTATAATATTGATATTTTAAGTTGAAATTCTCCTCTGTAAATTGTAATAAAAAGACAAAATAAAATATAATTAATTAAATTAAATTAAAATATTGGTGAACCATGCATTTTATTTTAATTTAATTTAATTTAATTTAATTTATTTTATCTTTTTATTACAATTTATAGAGAATTTCAAGTTAAAATATTAAAGTAATATATTTCTTTTTTTTGCTTTTAATATCTATTAATACAGGGTGATCCAAAAATCAGTTCACCCAAAGATATCCCACAGAAATCCATTAAACATAGCGAACGTCAAATTTGCAGTGGATATGTTTTTATTAAAGCGACACTGATTGAGCCTATATTAACTGTTCAAAGTGGACCCCATTCTTCTGCTTGCACAAACGAACGCGACGGCACATATTCCGAAAAACGTGTTGCTTCATGTCCTCCGGAATGCTGCGGATTTCCGAGCGAATGCTTGCTTTCAGTTTGTCTATAGCGTGTGGATTGTTGGCATATAGCTCCACAGAAAATAATCCGGGGAAGTCAGGTCCGGTGAACGAGGTAGCCAAATTTTCTTCGAAATTACTCTATCCTCAAAAAGAGATTGCACTCATTCCATTGAGATTAGGGGTGTGCGAGCTGTAGCTCCGTCCTGTTGATAATAACCTCATCTGCATTTAATCGCCCATTAATAGGTGCACATTCCGTGAACATCTCAGAAAGTTTGCTTTCACTGTTTTCAAGTTATTCAAACATAACTGGGTGAACTGACTGTTGGATCAACCTGCATAATATTGATAATAAACTTGATCAACCGAAAGAACTTTAGTGATTCTTAAATATGTAATAAAAATTGTGTTCTTTTGTTGATACAAACTAGAACGCATATACAGGGTGGATTCAAAAATGAGCCCCCCCCCCTTTCGCTTTTATTTACTTAACTGAAGCAAGTATGTCAATTTTGATGAATCCAATGAATAGAAGTTGTGGGTGTCCTATCTCATGGTCCACTTTTCATCATCCCAAATATGCAAATTTGGACACATTCAAATCCTATCTTAAAAACCGTAACAGATACACGAAAAATTCCAATTGAAGACTTGTTCAGCATGGGATTCAGAACAAAACAAAACAAAAAATCCAAAATTTGTGAACACCATCACTATGTAGCCACCCTTTCCCTTGTACCCTGAAGAAGGTGGGATTAAAAGCCGAAACTAGTCGGATAATTTTCGACAAAATGTTGTACTGTAAGGCCTCACTTTATTGCCTTTTATTTGTTTTTCCTCATGAAAGTGAATGTTATGGTAATTTTTGGTAATTTTTTGATTTGCATATTGAACATTCAAATTACTTTGTGAAGTGATTGTTGGGGGGGGGGGGTTCATTTTTGTATCCACCCTCTATAAAAATGCAAAATCGAAATTTTTTGATAGAAAAGAAGATAAACCCTGTCCTAAATCTGGCGCACCATAATTTTACTGAAAATATTTGTTCTGATGATTTTTATATTATTTATGTTACCTACTAATATATTTTCAAGAAAACCTGTGCAAAGATTTTAAAAATAATTTCTTTTCTTTAAATTTAGAAACTGCACTTCTGATGTCGCTGTGAGCGACTCTACAAATATTTAACATTGAACTAAATTTAAAGAACTCACGGTACAGTATCTTAATAGATATTAGCGTGCTCAATAAACCAGATAACTTTGAGCCTTTCTCCTTCCTTGTCTGTACCTCATACATTTTTAAGTTCTTAGTAAATTTTCATAAATGTTACAATTTAATACGAACCTAAATGCTTATTTCAAAGGAACCGATAGTATTATTCATGAAGACATGAGCAAGCGCGTCTGCGCCTGATTAGCTATCAAACAATTTTCAACTCCAAATCTTTGGTTCTGCTTGAAACAAGAGAAAATGCTACATAATTCAATACTGGAGAAGTCATATTTAAAGCTGTTCGATCATATTTATCGTATTGGTCAGATTTTTACGGATCTATTTGCAAACGATGAAGTTTTATAAAGTGTCCTCCATCCGACTTTCCGTCATAGTATGCAAATACGCACATACGGATTATATCCGTACGTTAAATTTCGAGTTTATGAACGGCATCCTAATATTTTTGGATAATTCATAGCTGATAGTCTTGTCGTTTAAGGCGCACTACTAAACAATCTCGTTGGAAGCAGTTTATATTTCTCTTCAACTTGAATGCATCGTCAAAAGGTAAGGTATACACGCATTATAAAATTCTCCGGAAAAATTTCAACATTTATAATGATTAAATATCGTCTTTAGCTGTGTCAAAAAAGGCTTATACCTTTATAATGTAGAATTGTTGCGATTTGTTATAAGTAATACTGCCACTCCATAGTCACTTAATTCAAATATGATTTGCAGGATGACCATAATTTCGTTTTACTCTGTGAATCATATGGGCTTGAGTTCTAGAGAAAAAAGACCATGTTCATATCCATTCGAGAGATGAACATCAAAGCAAACGCCAAATAAGATTTCATATCGCTTAGAAGCACTCTTTGAATAAGGCACTTATCTTGTAATTTAAAAATCTGCCACATTTTATGCATAATATTCCACAGAGAAGAAGTTTTGCCCAAGTACAGCTGGGTCCAGATGCATTACTCTTATGTTTATCAACTAAGGCAGGTTCAAATTGTTGTTGTTCTAACAGTTTCCAGCTTATCCTGTTACACTTCTTAAAGTTCCGATATTTTTTAATCATCTTTTTAACTTTTTACGAATTTTTGTAAGTGCGGCATTTACAGCTTTTTTACTAATAAGATAATTATCATAGAAGTCCGTTCTTATCAGACAGACGCAATAACTATTCTTTATTCCAATTATATCCATCAAATTGACGTCTGTTTACTGATTTGTATAATTTTGTGGTTGGTTGTTGGTTGATTGGTTTATTAGAAATTTTGGCGTCGACTACTAAGGTCATTTTGCGCCTTTTACACAAGTTATAACTGTACGCAGCCCAGGGCAAAATTAGAACCATGCCCACGGCGGAATTAGAACCCACGACCAGGCGGACTCGAGAACTAGAAATCCTAAGCCCTAGCCCTCTCGGCCACCTGGCCGGCTATAATTTTGTGGAGTTTTGAGTGAAACTATACACATATGATTACAGGAGTAGGGGAAGACCGCCTATATTTTACCACTTTTACATTGATGGCGATTTCCGGAAAACTATTTGAGATATTGACAGCCTAATTGTTTGCAAGACATCTGGATTTATAGTGAGCCAAATTGCTGTGTACATTTAATTTTATTGCTAATAAAATAATTGTTATCAATTTTTATATAAGGGTAACCAAAAGTCCAAATTAGGCGTATATACGCCTAAATTTCATTGCATTTGTTCTAAATCAAGAAAAAGGCCAATAAATACTATAATATTAAGTTTGAGTTTAATTATTCAAAATTTCTATATACACTTAAACAGGGTGGAAATAAATATTTAGATCAAAGTTTAAGTCATGTTCTCATGTGTCAATTCCATTAGCAACAATAAAACTTTTGTTTGGCAGGCACTTTTGCACACTTTTGGTATACCCAAACATGGCACTTCATGCACTGGATCATTGGCTTCATGACGCTGGCATCACAAATTTTTGCAATGATGGACTTTAAAACGATGATCGATTCCGTTTTCCTCCGCCAGGTGATATGCTAAACAACGTAGTTCAATACGGCTGATTCCAAAAAGTTTTTGCTCCAAATTGAGGACATGATCCACCAGCGCGTCTTCTGTCTCTTTTGGCAAATCTGGATCTCTTCCAAATGCCTTCTTGTATTCTAAGGCTTTCTTGTTTCTGTCATCTAACCGCCTCTTCAAAGTGGCCTTTGGAACTCCATACATCCTTGCTGCTTCATTCAACCCGAAATCTCCATTCCTGAATGCTGAGAGAGCCCTTCCATCATCTCCTCCTGCCACAATCCATACTTTCCTCTTTTTTGGACATTTCTACATAAAAGAAAAATTTATTCACATCAGATCTTTTAATTTGCTTAAATTGGACCACTGGTTAAATATAGGCATACATGCATAGTACAAATTAAGCAAACCCTTCACTTTCTACGTTTTGCTTAAGGGTATGTGGGTATGGATCGGTAGTGATTAACTTTCATTTTAAAACGGCATTTCTTAATGGCAGATTTGGTATTACTAAAGATTATGGTCCAATCTATCAATCGTCCAATTAAGTGTAAAAATTAGATTAGTTTGATGAAATTTTCGTTTTCACATCGTGATGCTTTGTTTGCTGGCGAATAACTTTCGGTTTTCGTTAACGAGTAAAACTAAACATATTCTAAGCCCTCCACGCGCCTGGCGATGTAAAGGATAATTATTTCGGCAGATATAACAGTGGTCCAATGTAAGCAGTGGTCCAAATTAGGCGGTTTTCCCCTACTTTCTCCCCATGGCAAAACTATACAGGGTGATTCAGAAAGGTAGGTCAAGAATGAGAACCCATGTACAGTTTGTAGCGGACAACAGTATTTTTCTTATAAACATGGGTCCGGAAGTGCATCCTTACAGAGATAATGCAACTTGTACATTTAATTATCTAAAATTTTGTTCCCCGCTACAAACTATACATGGTATTTCATTTTTGACCTACCTTTCTGAATCACCCTGTATGCATATGGGAGGAATTTTTAGAGATGAGTTTGTTTAGAAATCAAAACCACATATAAAAAGAAACGGGGATAGATCCACTTGTTCACTAACTAGGTTTTTTTATTCCATATATGTGCATTTCGATTGTCATGCAACCATCGTTCAGCATGGAGTTTGGTTACTTTCTTAAATCTAAGACTATATAGATCGAATATGTTTGAATTTCCCCCAGTGGGTTATTACCTATTGGGATATAAACGCCTTCTCGTTATATTGAAATCGGCCATACTGAAAATTGATTTTGAGAAATCGGCCTGAGCGTTTACAGGGGTGATGCTAGGCTTGTGGGCAGCAGCCTGACCGGGTATTGCATAAGGTATGGAGCTCCCGACGAATCGTTGTAGTGCTGAAAGGTCGTAAATTATTTTTTATGTTTTTACATGCTACAGAATATAAGTTTAAGATATGAAGTCTCAATTTCCATTTTTACCAATTTCGGCATAAATGGATTAACAAAATAAAATTTCCCAATTATCATTTTATGAAGCGGCCCCTGAAGCGAGAGGATAGGCTATCCAGCAGTACTGTCCTGTATATTTTTTGCAACACCCTGTATTCTGTTCATCTTCAGATGCAACTAGAAATGTTTTCTATAAGTGATAATGGCAACAGCCGAAACAATTGTCTATTTCATCATTAAAATCTACTATATAAGCAAATTCGAGGTTTTTGCTTAGGTGTTAACATAATTTTTTGAAATTTGAAAATTTAAACTATCCAATAAAGAAGTATTAGTGTCGTTTCGGTTGCTATGATTGGTGGCCTTAGAAATAGAGGTTTTTTATGATTGGCTGTCTTTTAACAGAAAAAAAATGAGAAAAGTCGGCTAACCAGTACGTTGTTGTCGTTCATGGCTGATCAATTCCCAGTCTTTTCACAATGACGGAAAATCACCGCTTCGCTAAATATTTTAGAGTTAAACGAAATAATTTCACTGCCATACCCTGAATAAATAGTGAACATCGATTATGAACCGAAACAAGAAAGAATCTTAGTTAATTTTGATAACTGGGTCGGCAGTAAAGGGGTCGTCCACAAATTACGTCATCCAACCAAGGGGGAGGGGGTATCGCGGAATGCTGACGAAGAATGACGAGGGGGGGGTGGGGGGTTCTGCCCAAAATGACAGTAATCCCTAATCATTTTAAACTAATTTAAATACATAAATATATGTAAATTTTTAATTAACTTGAGGAAATTCTTGAGAAGCAAACACTCCAATTTCACATGGGATGTGCAGGGAATTAATTACATGAGTAGAAGAGACGGTTTTACTTAGACTGAATTGTTCCATGTTGCACAATGAATTAAGAACAGTGATGCCCAGATTCAGATTTGCAACAAACTTTTTTTTTGTTGTTTTTTTTTAATTTTTTACACGTTTCGGTTTTAAACCATCTTCAGTTAAAATTTACAAGATTTAAAACAAGAGCAATTTATAATCCCATGCTAATTAACATATAATGCTAATTGCGCCCAAATGGACACTCTTTCATCCCCACTCAATCGTGGGAGAAATTGACATGGGTGGAGGGGGAGTGAATTTCTAGCAACTAAGTAAATGAACTGGAAAGTGATATTGTTGAATAAATACTGTAAATAAGAGATTTTTTGAATAAACACATAATAAATAAACAAACTGATTAACTAAAGCCCTTAAATAACAAACTGTTAATCAATCAATAATATGACATGTTAACAAACCAATAGGCAAGTGATTACATATGGATGGATTTAATGACATGTACACAGTCCAGTCACTTTAATGTGACCACCTGTCAGTAGCCAGAATAACCACCTTTCGCGGCGCGGACAGCTGCGAGACGGGCAGGAAAAGAATCAATATGGTTCTGGAAAGTATTGATAGGGATGTGAAGTCATGGCACTCCAGTTTTGTAGCGAACTGCCGTAGGTTGCGCAGTGGAGGATCCATGGCGCGAACAACCCGATCGAGGTGATCCCACAGATGCGAGGTTTAAATCCGGGGAATTTTGGGGGCCAATGGAGTACCGTAAACGCATCTTCGTGCTCTTCGAACCACGCACGTACACTGCGAGCTGTATGGCACGTCGCATTGCCCTGCTGGAAGATGCCATCGTACTGAGGAAACACAATCTGTATGTAGAGGTGGACATGATCCGAAAGGACAGATGCGTACTTCCATTGATCCATGGTGCCGTCCACAATGATGAGTGCACCCAGAGAATGCCATGAAAACATTCCCCAGACCATAACGCTGCCTCCTCCGGCCTGGACCCTTGCGGCACGTGTTGCAAGGTGTTTGTTTTCTGACGCTGAACGCCGTACACGCCATCGCCCATTTGCCCGATGGAGCATAAACCGTGATTCATCGGAAAAAGTCATCTTTCGCCACTCTGTTGCTGTCCAGTTGCGGTATTGGCGTGCAAATGTAAGTCTTTGTCGCCGGTGAACGGTCATCTGCATCGGTGCACGAACCAGCCATCTGCTGCGGAGCTCCATACGCAGCAACGTTCGCTGAACTGTCGTTGAGGATGCACGTTTGGTAGCCCCCTGGTTCATCTGGGAGGTCAGTTGGTCCACGGTTGCACGTCTGTTCGCTTGCACGCATCTCCGTAGCCGTCTATCATTTATGGCTCGTGGTGCCCCACACATGGCACGTCGATGATTTTGGTTATCGCCGTTACCTTCTGGACGTGACCATTTTCCGCTGATGTTGAACGTAGGGGGTGGTCACATTAATGTGATTGGACCTTATATTTCTACAGGGTGGATACAAAAATGAGCCCCCCACCTTTTATTTCCGTAACCGTCAGTTTTGATGGAATTCCGAACAAAACAAAATTTTTTTTTCAAAATCCGATGAACGTATCACCAACAATCACAATTATTTGTACTTTACAAACAGCCACAGTGTCGCTTGTCGTCTTGGAATTGTTCTGTCTGCAGTATGCTGACGCATGCCTTTATTTGCTTTTCCTCATGAAAGTGAGTGTTATTATGGTAATTTTTGGTAATTTATTGATTTATATCTTTGTCAAGTTTCTAGGGAGGTAACTAATAAATTCAACACGTGATTGTTGGTGATGCGTTCATCGGATTTTGGACATTTTTTTTTTCGTTTTGCTCGGAATTCCATGCCGAACAAGTCCTCAATTGGAAATTTTCGTATATCTGTAACGGTTTTTAAGATAAGATTTGAATGTGTCCTAATTTGCATATTTGGGTTGATGAAAAGTGCACCATGGTCATGAAAAGATTTGGTCACTCACAACTTCCTATTCATTAGATTCATCAAAATTGACATGTCTGCTTCGGTTATGAAATAAAAGGGGGGGGGCTCATTTTTGTATCTAACCTGCAAAACTGTACTCACTTTGGGATAAATATAAGATGAGAAACAAAACTTTTAACTCTTAACACAACACTAAACAGTATTCTTAAGAAGTATTAACTGACAAACCGGAGGAACAGCAGACACCTAAAAATTATTTGGAATAAAGAACAAACCAGTTTGCTTACAGCACTTCCACAGGCAAATCCCATTCATCGCAGTGACCAGTTTCCAAATTTGTTTGTAACACTTGCACTCTCTTTATGGTCCCCTGGACTAGCTGGGCTGGGGTTCGCTCCAAAACAACAATGTCTCATAAATCTATCCCAACTGCATGTAAAAAGCATAGAATACTCCCACATAATGCATACTGTCCAAGTGTACAGGAAAACTTGCACAGACGTGTTTGCCAAATCTGTGGCATTGATTTCCCTTCTGTCAAGCGCATGAAAATGCACAAAGCGGTTCATGGTACGATCTCTACTTTGAATGCTCCTATTACAACACTTGCAATCGTAGATAATATTATCTGCAAACAAGGAGAGAAAGACTTGCAGTCATCTTTTGAAGGTGATGATGATTTTTGTGTGGCTTAGCGAGTGTGATATTTCTGATGTGTTCGTTCGTGAAGCAGGCTCAAAAAGTACGTTTGTAATAATTAAAGATTTGGAGATGTGATCTATCTCACCATGGATTAAAGAAGTGTAAATATTTCAATAAATGGAATGTATTTCCCTTTATGGTGGCGTTATTTTTATTATTACCTCGATACATCTTGGTTAATAGAATTTAATTGTCATTTTTCGTGTCAGGATGACATATGACCGAGGGGAGGGGGGAAGGTTTACAAAAATATGACAAGTGCTGACACGGGGGGAGGGGGGTATAAAATTATTTGGAAAATGGATGACGTAATTTGTGGACGACCCCAAAGGAACTATGAATAAAAGCGACATCTGTCGGCAAAAATTGTAATCCTTTTCTTTATCGGAATTTTGCATTTAACGAAAACGCTTTTGCCTTGCACATGTGTAGAATGAACGGATCAAGATGACTGAACGGATTTTTACGCTTTTAAAGAGGAAATAATATAATTTATTATTCTGTTCTTTTTTAGATTTTAATATATACCGGGTAGGCAAGAAATAACGTGAGGTGTTCAGAGCTCGCTAGCGGGAATTCTATTAGGCCAAATGCAGCACATTTTGGTGTATATACTTAGTGGAACATGCAGTTTCGATTTCCGCCAAAAAAAAAAAAAACAATAGTACCAAAAGTCGCCATAGGGGGAGCTTATTTCGCCGTGTTGAGCAATCATGACAATAAAAGGCAAGGCTGAGTATTTCCCATTATTCACGAACGAATGGCCTGACGATGACGCTTACTCTGCCTGACCGGGCGTTATTAGTCAAGTTGTTTTATCAGAAGAGCGACAATGCAAGTGCTGCCCTTCGTGAATTCCGGCGATTGAAAACGTTACGAAGAGGACAAATGAGCATAACTAACTTACGGAAAATGATTGAACGATTTGAATCTACCGGAACTCTAGGAGTGCAATCAGGCCGTGGACGCAAACGAATCAGGCAGCAACACGTTGAAGAAGTTGCAACTGCTGTTGTGGAACAGGAGATGTCTACTGTGCAGGGTACTAGCAGTGCACACGCAATAGCACGCCAAACAGATATCCCATATTCGACGGTGAGGAAAATATTGCATAAGATATTGACATTTTATCCCTATAAACTCACACCTGTTCAACAATTGCTTCCTGGAAATGAACGTACCCGAACTGACTTTTTGTTGAGATTTTTAGCACGTATGGAAGTGGATGGTGCATGGCCATGGCAAATTTTATGGAGTGATGAGGCACATTTTTATTTGAATGGTGATATCAATACCCACAGCTGCCGTATTTGGGCTGCATCAATTCCACAAGTGTGTCTGCCAACTCCTATGCATTCACCGAAACTAACAGTATGTTGCGGCTTTACTGCTTCTTTCATCATCGGCCCGTACTTTTTTGAAGAAATCCGTCCCCGTGGACCGGTGACTTGTTCCGTCAATTCTGCCAGGTATGCCGATATGCTTGAGAATTTTGTGATACCACGATCGCAGGAAAAGGATTGTCTGGATTCTACCATTTTTATGCAGGATGGTGCGCCACCGCACATCGGACGTCAGGTGCAGCAGATCTTGCGAGAACGTTTTTCAGACAACAGAATAATTAGTCGTGCATTTCCCATGGTATGGCCACCCAGGTCGCCTGATCTCAACCCTTGTGATTTTTGGTTATGGGGATACTTGTAAAGTCTTCTGTATCAAGCACATGTTCCTGACCTCTCAACCTTAAAGGATCAAATAACGTTACATATCAGACTAATTAATGCAGATATGCTGCGAGCTGCCGTAGAAAATGTCGTGTACCGCATGCAGCTATTGGAACAGCACACTGGTGGTCATATTGAAACACATTTGTAATTAAAAATAAAACATTGTTTATTGTTGTTACTAAAGTTGGTTTGTACGGTATTTGTTCATTTGACAATTAGGTATTCATTGTTTTCTTGAAATAAGCGCCCCCTGTGGCGACTCTTGGTACTTTTTTTTGCAGAAATCGAAGCTGCATGTTCCACTAAGTATATACACCAAAATGCACTGCATTTGGCCTAATAGAATTCCCGCTAGCGAGCTTTGAACACCTCACGCTATTTCTTGCCTACCTGGTATATAAATTATAGTATTTTTAAGCACTATTTGATCAATTAGCTAAAAAATATTTACATGTACAAGGCTCCAGTAGCCGGATTGTTTCTCCGGATTTTAAATTTATGAGTACGCCTTTAGGCGCGTTTTAGATACGTAAATGAATTTGTTCTCTTTATAGTATTCCAGCGAAGTAATTTATTATTATTATTATTATTATTATTATTATTATTATTATTATTCAGCTTTTTTTAGGTTTTTAATAATTTAATTAAAACATATTTGAAGAAAAAAGAAATAGCCAATTTAGATTAAGCTTAATAAAAATGTCCTGGCGTAAACAAATAATGGAAATTAGGCCCAAACTCTCTCAATCCATTTCTCAAGTTGCATGTGAGGATGACAAATCTGAACGACAAGTAAAAATTATGGCAGTCAATTCAAATTATTTTACGCAAAGAAATGCAGAAGTTGCTGTCCCTTCAAGACTTCTTAATACGAGAGAATATATGAGATGCAGTAGATTAAATGAAATTCCCGGAGACAGAGAAAAACAAACGAGCTAAAAAAACGACAAAATAACCGTAAGGCAATACGTAATTTTAAGGCAAATAGGCAAAACTTCAAAATTATGCATTATGACTTTCGTTTTTTCTGTGCGAATGTAAGTCGCACCGGTTTAGCTAGTACGTATATAACAGCAATAATTTGTATTACTAAATCCGTATTCCTTTTAATAATTTAATGAAGAATACTTATAAATGACTTATTAAACTTGTTAATAATAAATAATTTTTTTCAGAAGCCAATGCTGGAGCCATTAGAGGTCGAGTTTATAATATTAGACGTCGATTCACATATATTTCCGTTGATGGCTTCGCAAATTTCTTGTCTAAATTTAAATATTTTTAGCTGGTTTTTTTTTTTGTTTTTTTTTTTTGATTTCGCATAATTTGTTGAGAAAAATTCCAAACGAAGCTGTGGCGAATAAATGTGACCCTGTGATCAGAGCCATATTATATCGACACAAAGAATTAGTATCGGTATATCGAAATCGGTATTGGAACACCACTCTTATGAAATTTGGGTTAGAGTTAAGGAGGCCAATTTCCTGAACTCAGGCCTCCGCTACTTATCTAAACCTTTCTTGGCGCGGTTATTAGTTTTTTTTATTGGATCTACTCGAAGGACCTTCTAGCTTTTGTATTCTTTTCAAGCCTAATCCTTTATGATATGTCTATCGTTGATGAGCTTTGTGAAAAATATAGATCTGATTAACATTTACTAAAAAAAAAGTTCTCTTTTATTTGCGTGTTAGCACAAACTGATCTTATACATGTTTAGATAAAATCAATTATTGAAGCATTTTGAGTAGATATTTAATCCATTCATAATAAATATTTTCAGCTGAAAGTAAAACTAAAAAATGTTTGAAAATGTAGTGGTTAAGTACCCATGTTTAAGACCACGTTGACCTTGATAACCAACATTAAACTTGCAAAGATGAATCTTTCCATATAAAAGTATTGATTCTCTTACCTTAACTTGCCTGAATGTTACTGCTTCCAGAAATAACTACGCCCGCAACACATTAAAATCACAGAAACGCGTAAGAGCTTAATTTCCAACTTGCAATCATGTTTTATTTACAATAAAAAATTTTACACAGATTAGTAAAAAAATAAACTTTGATGTCAAACCTATCAAATTCATTTTTCAAAATACACAACGTCTCATAAGCTCCATCTCAGTTAATCACATTTTTATTTTTGATAAATTTCGCCATTCCTATCCACTCGATATGAATATATGTTTATCCACTGGAAGTTGTAGAAATGTATTCCGGAAGATTTGAGAAGCAATATGGTTTGTTTTTTTTTAAGTTACGTTTATACACCATAATCCTTTTTCTGCACGTATTCTCATCACGATAGTTACAGCTTCAAAAGAGTTCATTGTCTTAAGAAGTAGAAACACCTTGGAAAGAAATGTAGTTCTTGAGCCATTTTCAGAAAGGCTTGGTTATGTTGCACTTATATATATATGTATCCAGCGAAATGGTTTCTTCGTCGACGCTGTCTTTGTTCACACATTGAAGCACTTGAATTACCTTCCTTGGAGTTCCAACATTCGAAATGGTTGAGGATAAAAAACACGTTTAAAAAATTAATACTGAACCATGTTATACAGTTAACTCCTACAATGCTTCATATATCTGAAAAATAAAAATTTAAATCAGTCTCTTATTTAAGGTTCGTATAGCATAATAAATATTTAATCAGTTGATTGATATTACCATTGAAATAATTCTGCGGCGTTCGTTTCGATATTTGAGGGGGATCAAAACTGGCGATTTCTTTCTCTAGAATATAGAAAACTTACATTGTTATTCTCTAAGTACTATCAAACAAAGTAAAATATCATAAACGTACATAAAACAAGTTAATGCAAAAGTACACAATATTAAATCATTAAAGTACAAAATATTAAATATCATGTCTCGTGTCCAGAGGCAGCTTGGCTATTGCGGACTGGTTGCTTCTGCCAAAACGTCTATGCCGCATATGCTCCTTGAATCTGGTGGCTAAGTTTCTAGAAGTCTGACCTTTGTACACCATAGGACATTGCGAGCACCTGGCCTCGTAGATCCCGGATTTCTCGATCTTCACTCCACTGTTCGATTGTTGATTGTACCAAGATAGTTCACTCCGTGTTCTCCCTTGGGCTGCTGAACGATGAAAGCAAGGCTTTCGAAAAGCGCTTACAGGTCGTATTTTTCCGTATTCTTTTGTTTTTTTGTCTTATTTTTTGCCTTAGTTTTCATTTATTATTTTTTCGTTTCTTTTTCTCTTGTTGTGGTTAAACAGTGTCCTCTAGTTTATTACTTAACTATTTCTATCCACATTAGATTTTACTCCATTATTCTTATTAAATCATATTAATTTGCAAAATTACTGAAGTGACATTTAAAAGGGATACTTTTTCGTGTTATTGGCTTAAAGCATTAGATAAATTGATTCTCAAAATTCGGATAAGAGCATGAAGAAACAATGAAAAGGTAATAAAACAACTACGAAGTTCGTTTCTTACTGTAATATTCCTTTTCAGTTTCAAAGTCCGAGAGATCCTCTTCTTCGTATCCATCATCTTTAGGATCCGAATTTTCAAAAGTAAATGTCGTCTCTTCTTTATTCTGGCCTAGCCTATTAAAATATTTTATTCTATTTTAGAATCAGTAATTTAAGCTTAATCTAAACACATTTTAGAGCCATAAATTAATAATTAAATTTAAAGCACACGTAGCTTATTCATACTCTTAATTATTAAGACATCAAATGAGACAATAATGAAATTCTCAAAATAAACCGTTTTCATGTTTGTTTTCTCAAACTAATTTGTCTAAAAATCTTATGTGGATAATGCAGATGATTAACTTAAGAATAAAATAAAACTCCTTTTCCACAACGAAATAGGAATTGAACAAACATAAAAAGGAAAAGACGGAAAATAAAATGAAAAAATACAACCTGAGTCTGCAAGCGCTTTTCGAAAGCTTTGCTTTCATCATTCAGCAGCCAAGGAGCCCCTCGAGAGAACTTGAGAGAACTGACTTGGAATAGAACATGCTTGGAATAGAACATGCGATGTCAACACTTTTGTCCAATATCTTAATAGTTATTTTCCGTCCGTTCAATTCACTTTTGAGTTGGAAAACAATCAAAGGTTGCAGTTTCTTGACATCCTGGTAATCAGAAACCATGATTCACTTTCATTTGAGGTATACCGAAAGCCTACGAACGGTTTGAATTACATACCAAGCGATTCCAGCCACCCTTGGAATCAAAAAATGTCAATCTCCCACTATTAATCTCCCACTAGGTCAATCCTCATTCAAAAAAGAAATTTCCTTAATCCACACGTACCATCACCGATTTGGTCAGGAAGAGGAAGTTAAAGAAGTTCATGGACGAAATCACTACCCTCAACCGGACTAAAAATAGAGGGAGAGTCATATCCTTACCTTACAATAAATCATTAATCAAAGGTCTCAATTCTGTTTTTAAATCTTTTAATATGTCGTTATCTTTTAGCAATCCCAACCAGACTAGGCATTTATTACCTAACCCAAAGGACCAGATTCCAGCACTACAGAAATCAGGAATATACGAAGCCAGATGTTCCCAATGCCCCATGATGTACAAAGGACAAACTTTCCGTAATATTGAAACAAGATTCGAAGAACACATGAGACACACAAGATATGGTAGAGGGAATCAGTCATCCATAGCCAAACACTCTCTAGATACCGGGCATGAATTCTTAATAAACAATGTAAAACTTATTGAGTCAATAAACAAAAAACACCTTCTGGACGCCTTCGAAAGCTTAGCCATTCAAAAAACAGATAAAAAATTGTTACTCAACTTAGATAGGGGCCCTATTAGCGAATCACCATTGATCAAATGGGCGACGCACTTACCCAATCAATAGATTTCAGTTGGATCTTTTTGTCTTGATTGGCTTCCGTTCGTTATAAATACTCAGCATGTTCTATTCCAAGTCAGTTCTCTCAAGTTCTCTCGAGGGGCTCTTTGGCTGCTGAATGATGAAAGCAAAGCTTTCGAAAAGCGCTTACAGACTCAGGTTGTATTTTTTCATTTTATTTTCGGTCTTTTTCTTTTTATGTTTGTTCAATTCCTGTTTCGCTGTGGAAAAAGAGTTTTATTTTATTCTTAAGTTAATCATCTCAAACTAATATTTAAAAGAAAAACTTCTCATAATTATTTTCCTTTCTTTTGCGTTTTGTTTTAAAAACAGAAAAGCTTTTATAAATAATTAAAACAAACATTGACTAGAAGCTATGGTTAGTTCAGTCAGCTTTATTATTATATATTTATCCGGTATTAAAAAATTAGCGATTTTAAAATTTTTAATTTCTCAGTATTTTTCGTATACAGGTTGATACAGTGTGTCCATAAATTATCTTTACAACTTTAGACTTTAATAACTACAACACTATACAAGATAACAAGAAACGGTTTTCAGATTGTGAAGAGTAAATTCGTAAAGTTTTTTTGTTTTGTTTTGTTTTGTTTTGTTTTGGGTGAAGCAATTTTGATGAGAAATGTAGCCGCCACAGGAAAAAGCTCAGTGTGTTGTCTGGTTCATAGAAACTAAGTCAGATACCTAAGTGCAACCTGAACTTCTTCTTTCGGGAAAATATACAAGGAACCAAGGCCGAGTGGACTACTAACGAACCAGATATACCGAACCAAGGTTAGAGGCCTAGTGCACTTGAAGACATGTCATTGTGGAGATGCTGCAGCGCACATAGCATGAATGAGGAATACAGACTTGACGTTGGGTGCACACATTGAAGCTTATGAATGAGGAAAAAAACTTTAAGAGTTTACTTGCCACATGCTGAAAACCGTTTCCTGTTAACATGTATTGTGTTTCAGTTATTAAAGTCTAAAGTTATAAAGATAATTTATGGACACCTTATATTAAAATAATTTCCGTTAATTGATAACACTTCATATCTCGATGTATTTGCTACAGCGTGTCCCAATAAGTCATTTACAAACTTGACGTGCTAGTCTGTCAGACCATAACGAATGAGCTTTATATATATATAGGAAGTTGGAAGTATTAGAGATCGGAAAGCGGGATCCCCTGACTTCACCGCCCCCCCCCCCCTGGATTTCTTCCTGTGAGGATACATGAAATCCCTGGTATACGAGACACCCGTAACATCTGCCATCGACCTCGTCGTCAGAATTTTTAAGTTAGTATTTGTTAATAAAGTCATGTTAACGTTTTTGCGTGTCTCTTTTTTTGCGTGACGGTCACGTTCCTGTATCACCCCACGCTTTGATTTTAGGACATAACTTACTATGTAAAACTTGTTCGTCATTGTCTGATTAAACATGTTTTATTTCATTAAAAAAAAGTTTATGAAGAAGGAGAAAAAGAACATGGTTTTTATGCGCACGAAATATGGAGAAAATTATTCTAATATGGGATATCATCTCCCATACTAGCGGCCAATCAAGCCGTACACCTGCGTTCCATGCTTTCAATGAGGTTGTTCAATCTCGTCTCTGGGATGGTCATTGGTGACGAGATGCAATTCGTTTTCCTAGTGCATCCCACGGATGCTTAATAGGTTCATATCCGGAAATCCTGCTGGCCACTCAATGCGTTGGATATCCTCACTTTCCAGAAAGCCCTCCACTAGCAGAAGTCTGCGAGGACGTGCACTATCGTGCATGAGAATAAACTCCAGATCAAAGGCACCTCTGAAACCTTTAACATGATCTTCCAGTATTTCGTCTCTGTATCTCCGAGCATTAACGGTATCTTTGCCAAAGATATGGAACTCTGTGAGCCCGTTTTAGCATGATGCCTCCCCAAACGATAATTCCACACCCGTCAAACTGATACTTCCTTGAACGTGTAACTTGTTGGATTCCTTGCTGTTGCTGGGATCATAACGAGTAAACTGAATATGAACACATCGACGAATAGCACGTTGTTCCAATGATCCAAAGTTCAGTTAAGATGTTCTCGACTCTAGTTTAAACGGCCCTACGACTCGGAGGGGTGAGTAGGACTTCTGGCATACAGATCAGCTATCTTTAGTCTCCAGTAAACATTTTTTCTGTAAACTCTTGCTCCTGAGGCGGCTGCAAGCTGGTTAGACAGCTGCCCGGCAGGAAGGGTCCTCTGAAGGTTTGAAGTTAATTGCAAATACCGGTCCTGCTGAGTCTAGGAGCCCTCTTTAAAGTTTAGAAATCACACTTTGTGGAACATACAGTTCTCTGAAGAATTCCGTTTGTGAATGTTCTGCTTCGAGTCATCCGATTATTATGCCTTTCATGACAAGATCAAGTTGGCGTTTGTGGTTCATATTAAACGCAAAATTAAGGATAACAAGAGTGACTTGCAAGAGTGTGCAATGTGAACCTGTGGTGTATTCTTTTGTATTGATTGAACTTTGATCACTTTGCATAAATTTGCATTTTTGAGATAATCCGATCGTAAGTTGACATTGGTTTAACGGTCTAACTAATCATACATGTTTTTTCTGGATCTGAATCTTTAGATGTTATTTTTTTACAATTATTCTTAACTTTTGCACGAGTGCCGTATAGTTATTCTAGTTTTATATTGGATAACACTTACCTCAATTGTTTTTAATACTACAAAAGTACAAAATATCAGACGATTTCAGCATAATACTGTATATAAAATGTCACCAAAATTTACTTTCAAATTATCACAAAGCTATAAATTATTTAAATTTTATAGAATATCCCTTTGATAAAGCCATGAATAAAGAGAAGAATTGGTCGGACTTTTGTTGTTTGATTTTCTCTTTGTGTAAAACAAAAGCTCGATCAAATTACTTAATCATAAATATAGAGCATTATATTATACAATATTACCTTAATTTTATACGTGGATATGAATGTTCTTGCACATCAACCGATATTTTAGTAAAACGAAACGAAAGTAAAAGTTCTGCGATCTGGGATCAAGCCAGGAAGCAACTAAATAGGCGCTTTTATTAATTACGTGCACTCGAAATTAAATAAAAGATTTTCCAAAAATGACTTTAGAATGTTTTTCTTTTATTAAAAAATTATATTGTATATGGAAAATTTTGTATTTCCTTGTATTTCAAAGTAACTAAAGTAACATCGAATACAATCAAATGTGAAAAATGGTACCACTTTAATGTCCACCACAGCTACGATGTTATGAGTCGATGTGGTCATCGAAATTTTGTATGACACTTTTAAGCATTGGTACTTTTGGAAGCTCGAATGTTTTCTTTTAGATCCGGATTGCTGTTTTGTTAACATGCACTCTACCTTTCAAATAGCCTCACAGAAAAAAGTTTAAAGCTGTCAGAAACATGAAGCTGGCAGCAAATTCACATCACCATTCCGGGGAATCCATACACAACAACGGTATGCTCTCTCGTGTTGTGTGGCACGTAGCACTAAAAAGGTGGCTTGGTTATTTACAGAGGAGTCCAATTAGTGTATGTGAATTCCACCTAAAACAAAAGAAACAATTTAAAACCCTAAAAGCCATGTTTAGAAACCTTTTAGTTTGAATAAAACAAACTTGAATAAATTTATTACGATGCACTAAATTCGAGCGTCACTCGCTTCAAGCGGTTACGTAAACTAACAACGAACTAGTAATGCCATGAATGCGTTGGGGGGGCCCCCCCCCCCCAGGAACAATTCACCTCCCTGTTTGGTTCTCACATGGTCATCATTTCGTGACTCATTGTAATGAGGATGAAAAGCAAGAAACAAATTGAAAAAAATGAAAGAATGAAGAGATAAAATTAAAAATAAATGGACAAGTGCGAGTCGAACTCGCGTGGAGAGGGTTCCGTACGATGAATATGTTATCTACCATGTTTTTTTTTAAATCTGACCCAAATTTGTAAAAGAAAGTATGTATGGTACAGGAATGTAGAGGGAAATTTCTGAATATATTGTCTATTGCTGAATTCTGTCTTGTTGTATATTCTTGAATACGTGGAGTAAGACCGAGTGATAGAAGGTATTCTGATATTTCATTTTTTGATTTGTCCTTAAAATTAATAGTGAAGCCTCCTGCTATAATAATCTTTTCGGTGCTTTGAATTGGAGGCATTCACAATGCCCACCCCTTAGACTATCTATAAATAAAACCTGAAGAATTGACCGACCGTTCGACTTTGCGAATACAGTAACGATTTTTTAATTAACATCGTTCTGACAATGCAGTACCACACATTCGCAACTGATTTTTATTAAAATTTAAATAAGAATTAAATTTAATTTAATAATTTAAAATAGGTAAAATTACTTATTTAGGATTTTAATTTGATTTTCCTACTGTATTTAATCTAGCGCGAATTCTTTTTAATGATAATAGATATATTAAAAAACGTAGCTAACATTGGCTGCGAATAAAAAACGTAGCCCACGAGAAAGACAGGCCTGGGCACTCAAAAGTCACCTGACCACAGTAGTCTGAGCAACAATCCAAACTTCATTGTTTCCAACAAACGAAAAAAACACCGACTGTTAAAATCCGAGATGGAGACAATAAAAGTTGGATTGTTGCTCAGACTACTATAGTCAGGTGACTTTTGAGTGGCAACACGGATGACACAGGCAACTCCCAGGCAACACCTTCTAGACACAAGGCCTCGACACGGATGACTCTGACGTCATACAGTAGGCAGCACGGCCAACAATAAATACAGGCCGGGACAGTTGAAAATCACCTTTTACATTGTTTTCCACTGCCCTGGCCTGTATTTAAAGCTGGCCTTGCTGCCTACTGTTTGACGTTAGAGTCTTCCGTGCCGAGGCCTTGTGTCTAGAAGGTGTTGGCCCAGGCCTGTCTTTCTCGTTGGCTACGGTAAAAAAACTATGACATCAGTATTTTCTCGAAATTTAACAATGTTTTTTCATTTGTTGGAAACAATAAAGGTTGGATTGCTCGGCACTATCATAGTCTTATAATTCCCAGGTCTGTACCAACACCACCTAGACAGAAGGCCTGCGCACAGAAACTGTATACATTGTTACGTCATCATTAAACGGCCAAATTTAGGGCTTATTATTGGTAGAAATACGATTAACAATAGCCACTTTCTTGTGATGTAACAATGTATGACGTTTCTGTGCGCAGGCCTTCTGTCTAGGTGGTGTTGTCTGTGCACTGGCACCGATTTCCATTGTTTTAGTCCAACAATTGGATTGCTGTATTTAATGAAGAGCACGGTCTATAGATATTCATGGTCAACGAGCTTCGGATATTTTCCATTGTTTCGAGAAGCTAAGGAAAACAGATCGCGCCTGCTGCCGCATAGATCGCATTGAAACTGAAAATGAAAGTAAAGTTTCTGTCTGTCGATAGGACGGCGCTGCAGGCGTCTTTGGGCCGATTGTACATGCAGTGCCACTTTTCAATAGAGTTCCCACCCTACCGGGAGTTAGAAACTTTAGCTTCATTTTAACAATGAAACTCGATGACCATGAATATCTAAAGACCAATGACGTACATTAAAGACTGTGGTCAAAAATCCTCACCGGTGAGAGAATGATGACGTAATTTCTCACTGGGCTAACCGTCTTTTTTTCTCGACGAGGACAATTAGACTAACCGGTTAGGCATAGCAGCACCATAATAGTAAAAGAGATTTTTTACTATTATGGCAGTACTAACTGGCGTTTCTGACCGCGTTAAAATGAGGTCAAAGTTTTCTCACTGGGATTTCTGACCGACCAAATGCTCACTCTTCTCACCGGTGAGAGTGTTTGACCTTAGCCATAGATAGACTCCGAATCCTATTGTTAACAGCGGCAAAAAGTGAAGCAAATTGAGCCATGACAGTTCTGGGCAAGAGTGAGCCGTGGAGTGATTAGCTGTCTGGCTGCTTTGTTTTTGAAGATTTTGGGCCTGAGGAATTCCTCAAAGTTCAACTGCGTACAACTGTACAAATAGACAAGAAAAAGGTTCAGGAATCATTTTCCACAAAAATAAATCAAAAATAAGTAACTAAAATGAAAATACGTAACTGAAAGACAATCGAAACGAAATTGAAATTGAAACCATGACCGAAAAATTGTTTCTAAAATATAATAAAATACTTCAAATACAAAGTAAACGAAAAGATAAACTTATCACTCCATGAAAAGCGTGTGAAAGAATTATTAATCATCTACTCTCGTGTTTAGCCATGTGTTTTGCATCAACTTCACTCACTTTCGGCCATGATAGTTCTGGGCATGGAGCTTCCCAATTTGCTTCAAGTTACAACAATAGAATTCGGAGCAAGGCTTTTGTATAGAACAAAACTGTCAGCAACTATTACGTGTTCAGCAACAAATATATAACATTACCTGACAGTTTTGTTAAGTTGTGCGATCGTTAGAATGCATTGTTAAGTTTGAGCTGTAGCCAAATTCATTCAAGAGAGGGGGCAAAAAACAACTCTTCAGTAAAAACAGCAATCCAATTGTTGGACTAAAACAATGGAATTCAATGCCTGTGCACCACCATGGCCTTCTAGAAACTACCAGGCCTGAACATGGAAAAGATAAAACATTGTTATGTCAAACTGGTGGTGCTATTACAGAAGTTAGTTCAACGTCACAATCTTAGTGCTTTAACAATACATTATTGACGTCATGTTCAGGCCTAGTAGTATCTAGGAGGCCTTGGTACCACGGTCTATAGATATTCATGGTCATCGAGCTTCGGCCATTTTCCATTGTTTCGAGAAGCTAAGGAAAACAGATCGCGCCAGGTGCCGCATAGATCGCACTATTTCCGACCGCAACCTGCGATAGAGATTTTCATTGAAACTGAATACGAAAGTAAAGTTTCTCTCTGCCGATAGGGTGGCGCTGCAGGCGCAGTTGGGCAGATTATACATGCAGCGCCACTTTTCAATAGAGTTCCTGCCCTACCGGGAGCTAGAAACTTTAGCTTCATTTTAACAATGGAGCTCGATGACCATGAATATCTATAGACCGTGCTGTGCACGGATTAAAAGACTATGGCAATTATGGACACGGACAAGGAGCAGGAGAAGTTAGCATTTTACATTCAGGATGATTATTGAAAAACAACTCATTTATTTTACATTTGTCTTGTATTCCTAATGTATTTACGTTCATTGTATATATATATTTTTTAATTTCTAATTTTTATTTTGAACAAAACAGTTTCAGTTTCAGTTTCAGTTTCAGGAATAGCTGAAGATACTGATCGATAGCACAATATTGAGAGATTTACCATGTTATTTTAAGACCATAGACTTCTTATAGGTTTTCCAGTAATCTATAAGCAAAGAACTATTTTCTGTATTTTTTTCGAAATTTTAGGCTCAGTAGTTTCGGAGATAAGGTGGGGGGAATGGTCAATTTCCATTTTGTTTTCTTAAATAACTTTAAAACTATTTATTTTAAAATTATAAAAAAATATACTTGAGACCCCCTCAACAAGCCCTTTCATTTGATATATCACACGATACAGTTTGCAAAACTTTTTTTTTTAATTTTCTAATTTGCCCCCCAAAAGTGACCCCCATATTCAAAATTCATTTATTTACGTTACACGTCCGTGTTTGGGTCCAGAAATACATATGTGTACCAAATTTCAACTTAATCGGTCCAGTAGATTCGGGAATGGGGGGGATGGTCAATTTTCATTTTGTTTCTTAAATAATTTTAAAACTATTTATTTAAAAATTATAAAAGAAATATATTTGAGACCCTCACATTAAGCCCTTTCATTTGATATATCACACGATACAGTTTGCAAAAGTTTTTTTTTTAATTTTCTAATTTGCCCCCCAAAAGTGACCTTCATATTAAAAATTCATTTATTTACGTTACACGTCCGTGTTTGGGTTCCAGAAATACATATGTGTACCAAATTTCAACTTATTCGGTTTTGTAGATTCGGAGTAAATTGGCTGTGACACCGGGACAGACAGACACAGGAGTGATCCTATAAGGGTTCCGTTTTTCATTCGGACGTACGGAACCCTAAAAAGAGACACCTTAACATCCTCGGTACATCAGAAATCAAGAAAACATCAGGCGTGTGCTCTAACGAAATAAAACTTATCCGTAAGTTGTTGCCCCGCACCCGATCGGTTACAGAAGCTAATAATAAATAATATTTATATTCGGTCACAATCTGGCTCCGTTTTCTTCTGATGTACATGTGACAGTCGATAAACGTTGGTGCCGTAACTGGGCACACGTAAGATTATTGATAAGACTTGATGACTAAGGGTGTGTTTACTTATTTGCTCGGAGTCACTCTGGTGACTCGGAATCATTCGGGCTCCGATTCTTAATTCGCTCTGAGTGCGACTCGAAGTTATCTCTCTGGATTCCCATCATCAGTGCGCGCTGGGAGTCACTCGGAGTTCGTTTCTTTATTCGTTCGGACTGCGAAGTTGGAGTCATCGGAGTTATTAAAATGTGTAATGAGAAAGACGACGCAACAATGAAGAGTGTCAAAAAAGTTGCGACTTCGACGATGGTTGATTTTGTTTCAATTAGATAACATTTACAAGCGTGTTTGCTAGGAGCCGTGGCAACCCCATTAACAAGAGAAGAGAAAAATTTTGTTTCTTCTATTGGATTCACCGGAATCAAAAGCTAGCGCTCAACATTGTCGCCCGTAACTTTCGAAAGTGCACAAATATAACCTACCATAATTGGATAGCCTTTCATTGTTATACAAATGAAAATTCATCTTAAATTTTGAAAGTCTGTCTCTTTGATCATTGTTGAAGCATTTTCTTTGGCATAATTAATTATTTTTATATTTCCATGCTTTTTTTGATGCCTCCAGAGATTGTGAAGAAGAAAAAAACATTTTGAATCCCTCACAAATGACCATAACACTCAAAATCTTCGATTGCTAACTCGTCATGTCTGAAAGCGCTCGGAGTCATGACGTTAGTACTCTGATCAGATGATCACATGACTAGAACATGGCCTTCTAGAAAATGCCAGGCCTCAACGTGAAAAAGATAAAACAATGATACGTCGTTCTGGTGGTGCTCGAGGCCAACGAGAGACAGGCCAGGGCACTCAAAAGTCACCTGACCATCGGGGTCCCAGCAACAATCCATCCTTCACTGTCTTCATCTTGGATTTTAACATCAGTGTCTTTTTCGTTTGTTGAAAACAACGAAGGATGGATTATTCGTTAGTCTCGAGCACCACCAGAACAAGGTAACAATGTTTTATCACTTCCATGTTCAGGCCTGGTAGTTTCTAAAAGGCCGTGATTCAACATCACCTATACTGGGCCATTTTTAATCGTATTTCTATCAATAATAAGGCCTAAATTTGGCCTGTTGATAAGGATGTAACAATTATGATGCTTCTGTGTGTAGGCCTTCTTTATCTAGAGGCGCATTCGGCATCGCTCAGAAAGTGCAGGGTTGTAACGTAGGCCTGTTTAGTCTGTGCAAAAAATTGACGTCCTTTTTTCCACTCATGACGAACGCAAATCCAGCATGATCGAATTTTACGGAGGAAAAAAAAGGTTTGAAATGTCATAAATTGCAAGAATGCCCCACACAGTGGGAATTAAACCGGTTTACACATTGTTGGCCGTGTCGTCGTTATGCTCGTGAGTAAACTGTAGAGTCTGCACAAGGTTTTTTCCCCTCTGTGTTTTGTGCATGTAGAAAGTGCAGAGTCTACAATGAGCAGAACGCAGATTCTATGCCGAACAGCGCTGTCAAGAGTACAGAATCTCATGACGATCAGACTCTGCACGCAGAGAGCGCAGAATGTGCAATTTCTGCGCGATGCCGAATGCGCCTTAGGTGGTGTAAGTTCAACGTTAAAATCTAAGTGCTTCAACAATACATTACTGTCGTTATGTTTAGACCTGATATTATCTAGAAGGCCGTGAGTCGAAACATGACTCCGAGCGAATAAAAGAATGCAGCCTAAGATTGCCGTTAGTATAGTTAAGATTTCACTACTACTTATTTAACTGACACATTTTACTAAATATGATTGTTTACATAAACGTTTAAGTGTGGCAACAATAATAAACGTCATCGATTCTAGGATGCGTTAAGAATACAACCATAGATATTTTCTGTGAGTCGTTAACTTTTTCAATCTACCTAACATGGAATTAACTGCACAATTAAAACATCGATTAGTCTGAGAAAATTCAGAATAAACAAAAGAAGATTAACATTTTTGCTACCGTATTATCAATCCGATTTAACGTAGTTTAAAATAGTATTCTTACACTTATAAATCTTTTAGACGTTTTTCTTTGCATCCCCTATAATTCGGGAACTTAGCAAAGTTAAAACAAATTTTACGTTATGATCGCATTAATATGAATTTTAGCGTATGAAATGAGTAATCTTCATGTAAATGGCGGCAATTGCTGCAATAAATCTACAGTAGATCATTTAATAAAAGCCAAGCACACAAAACCGTCATAAATAGTGTTACTTTGCATCCATAATATAAAAAAAAAACTTGCTGAAATTTCAAAGTTTGAATTCCATTAAGTTTCATAGATGTGGTTTATTATGGGAAAACTATATTTTAGTTTCACTTAAATGTCGCATTTTTATAACATTTACATTCGAGCATGTATCTCTATTTCCATCCCAATTACCTAACGTATGCTTTACCGAGGTCACATGGGCCATTTTGTCTAGCAAAAATTCTAGCCACTACGTTCACCGTTAAAATTTAAAGATGAAATAATTATTTAAAATTTTCTGTCTAATGAATAAAACACCTCACGTAAACTGTAGTGGCGCATTCAGGGCCGCCTTAAGGTATTTTGAGCGCCCCTGATGAAACTGGCCACACGATCAATAACGTTGCCTCGCATAATTTAACACATTTGGATGTCATCTCTATTCATTTTAGCGAAGAGGAAAAAACTTTTGGGAGCCGCATCTGACTGTGGAAGTAGCCAGGAACATTTGTCCGGGTCAACGGTTATCGACCCGGGTTCCTGGGATTCAGAAAAGGAAAATATATTTTAAGGAGAATAACGTGGTGAAATTTTATCTTATTTAACTATTTGATATGAATTAACAGTATACACTTAGACATTAAATAATGCATCTAAAAATGGACTAGTGTATATTTTAAATATTGTTTAGGTATTATTTCTGTACCTTAGGTCGTTGTAAAGAGGTGCCTTCATTTGGTATTTGTTGACCGCCGAGGGCGTTCTATTTATGGAATGTTCAGTCGTTTGAAGATCCGGTGATGTTTCATTGGATGAAGTTGATTCGGGTCCATGATCCAAAATATCCGGAACTACTAAAAAATAAGTAAACATACAGAACTTGTAGAATAATGTTAAAGATCTGTGACGTTTTTTAAGCTTCTATTGATGGTATAATGATTTATTTAAATATTAAAATAATCTGTAGGCCTCTGGATCGAAGAGTCGGTTAATACATATATTCTATAAATCGATTCGATTTCATTTAATAACTTTAAAGTCTCTCTCTAATGTTAACGTATTTAAATTACAGGTAAGTAAATAATTGAGAGATTACGTTTGCACGGAGATTTCCTGGCAATGAACAATAAATAAGATCTCATGGAATATGAATTATTCTATTAAATGTTAACGAAATATCAACTGTGAAATGCTTTGCTAAAAGGGTGTCCTCTTATGAATTGCAAAACCAAGAATTAAGCCTCTCTAAAATTGCATTTAAGAGGCTCTGGAATCTTTCCTTAATATCAGTATTTTAGCAAATTTTTAAACTGAATTTTTTTAAATACTTAAACCTTATTCTATATTCTCATTGCAAAACAAATAAGAATATTAATGACGATTATTTTAAATTCTCTTCTTAGTAAAGCCGATAAAGTAATTTCTCATTTCGGTCTTTATAAATATAATTTACATGATTGATAATAAGAAACGGGTTTTCTTTTTAATTCGGATAGCTTCAGAGAATTTTATTAAAACAATGTACATCAAAAAACAATAAGCTATTTAACATGTCTTCTGAAACGACAAGTTTACATATGGAAATATTAAGGTTAACCAACCTCTCTGATCACAGGCTCCACCGGAAGACATTCTTAGCAACCACGATTGCGAATTGTAATAAGCGGAATTAGAACCATCTTGAGGAATAATGTCTGTGGACACTAAA
The DNA here is from genome assembly GCA_023313115.1 of Rhysida immarginata. Lineage (NCBI taxonomy): Eukaryota > Metazoa > Arthropoda > Chilopoda > Scolopendromorpha > Scolopendridae > Rhysida > Rhysida immarginata. The sequence goes on from JAHWFO010037539.1 coordinate 375,751, forward strand.
AGAAAAGTCATTTTGATTATTTCTTAAATTTGTAGTCATGTGTTTCACCAAAAATAAAAACGAACAATAATTTTTTTTATTATAAAACCCATTGAGGCTGTTTAACTGTTGTGTTCAGACGCAAACCTTCTATAAATATGAGGCTAACTTAGCAGGATTAAAATAATTATTGCATGGAGTTGTGCTTTATAATGGAGTCTACAGGGTGATTCAGAACTTATTTTACAGAAGAATATGGTACATAGAGGGCATTAAAACAAGTTTGTTTTGGTATTTTGACTGTGTGTCATTTTCTGTTTTTTTTAGGTTCATTGGCTACTTCTTGTGTGAACATCTGAAGATTCTCGTGCATACCATAACTGTAGATCATGTCGATGTTTTTTTTCCACGGATTTTTGACGCCTGTAAACACCATACGACACCTGGCATATTCGAACGAGGGTGACAATCAATGCTTCGGCGATGCGATGCCAATTTTGTGTACAAGAAAGGGTGCGTCAGTATGAAGAAATTCTGTAATGCACACGTATTCAATCCTCATTGCTTGTTGTTTCACGAGATGTAGTGGAATGTTTGTCGCCAAATTTGGTTTGATAATACCTGTTGATAAGGAACGAATGGATTATCATCACTAAGTCAGAGGAAAAATCGTAACTCTCTTTTCCCATTGGTCAAAAACCTTGCTGACATCAAGAAAGACAACACCGCAATACATAGAACAGTTTGAAGGTTGGACCGCCTTCAAGTCTTTTAATTGTTCTGATCGCAGTTAGTTGTTGGCAATACAGTCACCTTCATATCTGGTGAACTTACAGTGAAAGCTCACTCATGAATGGTTGCTGCAACTAAAGCAAGTGTATCGGCATATCGGTGCGAGATAGGATACACATTGCTTAAGAAAAATGTTTGTTTTAGTATCTTCTATCTACCAAATTCTTCTGCTACTGCTTTGCCATTACTCCTTATGTCATTATTGTAAAATGTAATTTATTGTACTCATTAACAAAATATATCCGTATTTGATTATTTTACTTGCAAACATAATTCGAAACCGCGATTTAAAAATTTTCAGCGAAAGGAATCTTTCAGAAACGTACCATCATCATCATATATGCTCACTAAGGTCTTTATTTAAACATATTTTTAAATTTGTTTTTAGATTATCACGACGACATAAAGTTATTAGTAATTGGCAATTTGTGTCAGTGACCCCATCTCAGGGGACTGCGTCATCTGACCTTTACTTTTGTCAGTTCCAGCATCGCTTCCTCTTTTACTTTGGTCTAACCAGAATCGCTTCCTCTTTAATTTTGGTCTTAACCACGGTCTATAGATATTCATGGTCATCGAGCTCCATTGTTAAAATGAAGTTAAAGTTTCTAGTTCCCGGTAGGGCGGGAACTCTATTGAAAAGTGGCGCTGCATGTACAATCGGTCCAACTGCGTCTGCAGCGCCGCCCTATCGGCAGATAGAAACTTTACTTTCATATTCACTTTCAATGAAAATCTCTATCGCAGGTTGCGGTCGGCCTTAGGACGATCTGTTTTCCTTAGCTTCTCGAAACAATGGAAAATGGCCGAAGCTCGATGACCATGAATATCTATAGACCGTGGTCTTAACCAAAATCGCTTCCTCCTTTACTTTGGTCATCCCCTGCAGCGCTTCCTCCTTTACTTTAGTCGTCTTCAGCATCTCTTCCTCCTTTACTTTATTCATCTTCAGCATCGCTTTTTCCATTACTTTTGCCAGATCCAGTATCGCTTATTCATTTACTTTCGCCATTTCCAGCATCGCTTCCTCCTTACGCTCATCATTTCCAGCATTCCTTCCTCCTTTCCTTTTGTCATCTCCTGCAGAACTTCCTGTTTTACTTTCTCGACCCCTTAACTTAAGTTCTGAATCAACTTGTATATTGCATTTAAAACAGCTCCATTTGAACGGAGTGCTTACTTCAACAACATGTTATATTAAGGTGAAGCACCTCGAATGACTTCATTTTTCATTAGCATTATTTATGTAAATATGATCAAGATTTTAAGCTATCAATTTTTTGAACTTGGGGCTCTTTTACGACTTTTGTCACGAATTACTGTTGCCCTTACGAGGTCATTCACGTTTTAAAATATACATTCCTTGGATATTTGAATTTACACACAAATCACTCGCTAAGAAATTCTTACTCCAATACGTTCGTGTATTCCGATATGGAAAATAATTGGCAATTAAATACAATAATTCTTGAATTATTTGATTTACAAATAAATATTGTAACTATTGTTTTTAGTTTTGTCATCAATTTAAAGTAAATACTTAACGTTTCGAGTTTAATTGTTGAATTATTGTATACTTTGTTTTTATTATTAACATTTGTATCTGAGTAATTATTTATATAAGTAATGAATAAATTAGTCTTACCAGGCATATAAACCGAATTAGGCCTTTGGCAATGTTGCAGTTCTTGTTTACATTGCTTCTTTGTTCGTGGGAACGTCCCTTCACAATTTTCCTTAAAATATATTAAAGTAACGTATGATTTAAATATTTATTCTGTTTGAAATAAATTTAACTGGTCTATTTTAATATAATAGTCTTGTTTTTAACACGTCTTTCGTGACGTTTATTTAGCTTTCGAGAAACGTTATCACTCCAAACATTTTCAAGGTTGAGTAATAATGACATTAGTAGCAATAAGGTAGAAAACAAGCCCGTATTATCTGAAATTAGCTGACATTTCTTGATGTAAACATCGGTCTCAGGGCTAGAGAGGAATGGAGCGTAGGGAGCGGAAGGAAATGTGCCTTTATTTATGATGAATCATATTCGGGCAGCGTTTTCATAAGAAGCAGAAATTCAAAATAGTGGCGGTGGCGTCATTGCTTCTGTCTCATCGATTTCAAAACCGAAGGAAGAACGCCACGACGAAGCAGCGCAACCCGAGCGAATAAAATGAGCCAGATAGAAATCACATTGAATCAACATTTCAAGCCCATAATAATAATAAAAAAGAGTCGGTAACGTTAGAAACGGAACAACAAGTTTGCCCGTTTAACGCTAATGAATTTGGAGTTTCGCAATGCAAAATGGACAAACTAATAAATTCCAAAGGGAAAATGTTTTTAAATACGTAGTGAAAAGGGTTGCTCGCTAAATGAGAAGAAAAGTTAGTATCATCGTAAAAAGAACTAATGCTTTGAATTTTGTGTTGATAGTGATATGATTTGAAAATCTTTGATCATTTAAAGCGCTCCCTTTTTCTTTTATTTTTCTGATAGTATCACCATTGGCTCCGTAGAGCGAAATTAAAAGCCAGATGGAATGCTATTAAGAATAAGCGCATCTTCAAGCAAATAAATAGCCATTAAATCGCAAAGCACTTTAAAGTTGGCTTTACAGAGGATAGTTCTTGTTTAAGCTTTAAATGATTAAGCATCTAAACGATTCGGATGTGAATATCCACGTAATCCAGAGAATAGTCGTAGAATATTTTCGCAAATCATCATCATCTTAAACAGAAACGTTCAGAAAAGCGAAAGATATATAGATAAGGGACTTCTTTTTTATAGTTATTTTCCAAAAAGAGACATTTTTATGAGTCTGTTGGTGGGATTACTTCATAATAATTATTAAATTACTCGGATTCTAGAATCAGATTATTATTATTATAAAATTTTTCATAATTTCAGACTTAATTAAGTGGCTTGGTTTTGTAAATTCCAAGATCGTAAAATGACAGCCAGTGATGTCAAAAAATCCTTAATTGTAATGAAGAGGAAGGATGGTGAGTCTTTATGATGTAATATTTTTGGTAATTAACGAAGCAACATTTCAAACGTTGAATGGCATAATTCTCTCAAAAGCTTGCAGTTTTCCTAGATTAAAATTTGGATAAATAACAAAAACGTTTTAATATAAACTTAAGTATATTATATCCAATATTTTACAATTCCAATGACAAATAATATACAAGTGTAGTTGTTGTTTTTTAATTTTTTTGTTTTATTTTCCGCAAATAAAATACATTTTAATTTTTTCGCTTATTTATTGTGTTTTATAGAACAGATTGCTCTTCGACCGAGTTGCATGCTTAAGATTATTCGGATTTAGAGTAAAATACAATTCTAAACTTTAATAATTTCATATATACAATATGTTAATGAAGTCATTTCACTTTATTATTATGTGCACTCTTTCAGTAAGTAAGAATGCGATATGGCCTAACCAATCACAGAACCCATTACGCTGACGCTCTTGAGTGCGAACACGGTATAAAATGCTTTTTCATCATGGTGGATAAAGGGAACACATTTTCTTGTTATCGTTATAGCCACGAGATATTATGGGTAATTTTTGAACATGCAGATCTTACTAATAGCATAGAACACGTTAGAGAAATACAGTGTGTATCAAGTTCGATGGTCATAAAGTATCTAGCGCAAAATTCTAAGCATAATTTTCCTTATCCATTTTTCAAAATTCTCAAAAGAAAGTTTGGCTATTATGACGTAATTCTAAGCCTTCTGACGTAATTCATCCATGCCGTAATGACATAATTTTTTCCTGGCTTCTGTCATAATAGCCAGGAGCCACTTTGGATAGCCTTCTGACGTCATAATAGGCTATGAGAATAGTCATAATAGCCTTCTGACGTCATAATTCATCCATTCATATAGCCTTCTGACGTCATAATAGCCAAACTTTGGATAACGATTTCAACCATTTTTTTTTGAGAATTTTGAAAAATGGATAAGGAAAATTATGCTTAGAATTTTGCGGAGAACAACGCTAGGTACTTTATGTCCATCGAACCTGATACACCCTGTATGACCATCGAATCTGATACATCAAATACTTGTTGACAATTTTAAATTATAATACAAAAAATAATACAAAAGTAAACCAGCAGAAACACTCTTAAAATTAAAATTGAAACCTTAGTTATAAATCAAAATCGACTGTAAATGAATGGCTTATTATTCTAATTATTAAATTTATTTAATTAATTGCTAATGTAAGGGTTGCACTCCCCAAACAGGTAGAAGGCCCAAATAGGAGTTGCTAAAAATAAGAAAACAGTACTATAGAAAAGATTAATTGGGAGTTGAGTCATAAGAAAAAATATACCATATACAAAACAAAAGAGAAATAAAATTAATATTGAACCATGCAAGAGAGGACACAGTCTTCAGATAAGATTAACGAAGGGCGGTGTCTGTATAAAAGAAAGCATAGCCAAGGGAGGGCAGCAGTGGGATCAGTTCTCCACTCTCACCTAAATCAAGTAAACTTATATGCAAATATTTTATTATTAGAAATAAAATGTAAAAGGGGATCTTTGGAATATTGGTATCGGCTTTATTCTGAAAAGACGGAGCTGATATTTGATGCGATTTCCTTACGTAATTTTCTTATATATGTATTTTGACTTGCCCCCTGCTGGGGCGGCGGGGAGTATCCCCCCCCCCCCCCCCCAATATCAATTCTGGCAACCGTACACTCATATGAGAAAGTTGAACAGTGGAATGACGGAAATACAGGATGGTTATAATAAACTTTCCTTACTTAATTACCCTAAAAACGAAACCATTTATAGTGCGGATACCAATCACGGTAGAAATGCTGTCCAAATTATGGGCGACAAGATTTGCCTAGTTCACTGCTTCCATTAGTAATATACAAGTAAGCCACCAGGCTCCAACGTTTGGATCAACAAGAAGTCGTCGTGAGTTTTAACATCTCAATGGTTAAATTTACTTTTCATTGATCTTAAAGTACATTCCACCTGTACAAGTTTATTACATGAAAAATATCATATCGTTACTCTATTGCTAGCCTCACTGACCAACAGCAGTCCAGTCAATGAAGAATCAGCATGGGCTTGGACAAAAAGAGCAGCACGTTATTGGTGAAGCTTTCAGGCGCCATTTCGGGGACACTGTTCACGGACGCAAAAAAGGCAAGCATTTTGTTTGATATCGCAACGCATTAAAATTTTTCAGTGGAATTGCTCCTCTTCAATGGAACGATAACGTCACCTTACTAATCTTCACATTATGATTCTTGTTCGTGCGATCGCTTGTTTTTCACACAGAAAGTAAGTAGGGAAAATTTAATTATTACCACCCTGTACTGAAAAGATTAATAAAAAAATTATGCTGATTAAAAAAATGAGAAGCACGATAAAAAGTTCTTTCTATTTTTTTCTATTTCTCTTTTACGTGTGGAGGATGTTAATAACTATTAGACCTCTTTAACCTAGGCATGAGGCTTATCCTCATAAGTAAAGAATAAAAACCTAATAAACGTGAATACTCAATAACCGGAATACACGGAAACAAATAACCGGATCACCACTTGTCTAGAATGATTTTTAATGGTCATGTATGTACACTTCAGCTGCTAAGCAGCCTTCGTTCATCATGTGTCTTAAAAATCATTGTGGACAAGTGGTGATCCGGTTTTCTGTTTCCTTCTCTCACAAATATCTGTCTTTAGAGGGATTAGAACCCGCGTCTTAGCGCTCTCGGCCAGCAAGCCTGCTATAAAAAAATTTTGTTTATCAAATTCATATTTGATTATTTTTTGTTATCTACATATAATTAAAAATACTTATAAATGTTTTTAAACATGGCTAAGAAGACAACATTATAGTGTGACAGAATATCGGGAGTATCCTCCTCAAGAATGGAAATACCGTTACTAAATTATTTTAAATTCACTTTGTTTAATTTACACAATGGTTTGCCAAGTTCAGTTTTTACTTCAAATCGGATTTTCACACAACGGAGGAAATTGCCTAGGTGTGAAGGCACAATGGAGTTTTCTGGTAACGTAGAACTTAATAATTATATCAGGTTGTTGCAAAAGTTTTTTCCGGATTTTTATTCGAACACAAAAACGATTGAACTTGAATGACAGATTCAGGTCATGCAGATGCGGGCAATGGTTGAAAAGTGAACCTTGAACTGTTCTGCGAGTTCCCTCGTTGTTACATTGTGATCTTCATCATTTGCTTGGCGTAGATCACCATCTGAAATCATGATTGGCCGATCAGAGAGGTGCATCTTGAAGAGTGCTATCTCCGCGTCTGAACCGGCGATACCATTCTTCTATTGTACGTAAACTAACAGTGCCATCACCGAAACGTTGGCAAATGTTTCGGTGACATTGCGCAGCACTGATCTTTCCAGAATACTCGTAGAAGATTATTGCTCGAATATGCTCGCGTGAAAGGTCCATTTCAGACCGTTGATGGCACTCACAGATGTATAGTCAGAAAGTTGATTATTGGTTGTAATATAGCAAAGATATTCAGGAATTGAATACAATAATTTGTTTGAAAAAACTGAACACCCTCCTCGGAAAATGTGCCCTTCTTGGGCATGGGTTCTAGAACCGGAAGAAACTTTTGCAACAACCTGAGATTATCACGAGAGAAAAAATTTATTTAGAATTTCTAATAAATAAATAAAAGATCCGTGGAATTTCCTTCGCCAGATAACAGAAGAATACTAGACAATAATATCATGGTTAACGAACCATGAAAAGAAATAGGAACATTTACCTCCGAAAATAAATTTAACCCAATACAAATATGAAACTGATATAGCGACATATATCAAATAAAATCGGTTTATGCAGAGTAGGTAGAATATACAAGCTTGGAGTTTTACTTTAATATACTAAAATGTCTGATAATTATAATTACCTTTTCTGTTTGAGGATACAGCTGAAGATGTTTCTCTTGTCCAAAAGTTGTCATCTCACTTTCGTAATTTGCTAATTGAGTAGTAGCATACGGCGAAACATTACCTAATCATAATTAAGATAAAATCTTAATTTATAACTTTAATTTTAATAAAAACTTCAGTTAAAAATAGCCTCCTTGAATTTTTAATTTGAATATTTTCATTAACCGAATAAAATTGTTTTCCATTATGGTTCTTACCTATGTTGGGAAACTCCGTTGCCGAACCTTTGATGGCTACTTCGTTGTTATCTCCCACAACGTAAGTGAAGCTACCAAATCTGTAGTTTTTATCAAATTTTGTTTTGTTTTGCTCCCATATTTTTTTATCCTCTGCAGCTAAATTTACATAAAATAAAGCACTACTTAGTGACAGACCCATATTTAATAGTAATAAAGACATCACTACTAGATATCGAAAAAAATTTGTTGCTTGATGCGTTTTCGATCGCGCAACAAAAAATGTTTTATTTTGAAACTACACAAATGTCATTACTCACCGGAAGATAACTGTTGCTGGATATTTTTGCGTTTATAGCAGACGAACGACACAACGGCTATGATCATGAGAGCGATGATACATGATAGTACCGGAACGATGACACGCAGGTCGTAGAAGAAGGGAACTTGAAGAACACTTCTATCAGCACTTGCTAACGGTGCAATTGTCCCTAGGAGAAACGACCGAAACGACACAAAATGAGCACCCTCTCTCGTGATATTGGATTTTTCCCCCACTCAATAAATATGAAGAAAAAAAAATAACAACGGCGTATGAGTTTTAGATTTATGACCTAGTCTTCGTCTTTATCAAACTAAACACAATTTGTAAAATATAATTTAATGAGATCTACGTATTTCTCTCTATATAACAGTATGCTATTCTAGCGCGGATAACATGGGGGAATGAATGTTCAAAAATGGATCTACTATTTTGATACTATATTCACCATATGTAGTTAATTTTACACGAAACTTTAAGATACAGCATAATTATTGATTCTTTAACTTCTTATGTGGTAAATACAGTGCGTTCAAAAAGTAAACATAATTTAAGTAATGAGTCTGAAAAAAATTATTAATTTACAAGTTACTTAATCAATATTTTTATGAAAGCTATAAGATTTCTATACATGTCTCACCAAAATGTCGTTTGATCTTATGAACCAATATTGTAAAACATTATTACTGTTTCTCAAAGACAGACAAAATTTGTATGCCATAAATATAAATAACTACACAACTTGGTCACAAAAATTTTATTTTGTTAAAAAAAAAAAAAAACAAGCATCACTAAAGTTTACTATGCATTTTGTTGTGTTTCAACTTTATTAAATTTTTTTTTTGCTATTGTCAACCAAACATGCCACGTTAAAAACAGACAACTGATGTTAAGTAGCAGAAATTTAGAAATGCAGAAGTGAAGGATCAGGTGTTGTAGAAATTAAAAAGAAAATTGATAGAAGTGCTCCTATCATCAAAGATCCTTATAAGCTTAATAAGAAAGACGTTTTGGTCGATCGAAATCCATACTTCAAGAGACGACAGGCAAAACTTCAAATTAGCTGCTCATCAAGAAAACTCATTTTGGGGAATTCAACGAGAATTAATCATCACATAGAAGACTGCAAATGAATTGTAACCTGAAATGTAAGTCAATGACCAGGAAACCACCATTGACTGCGCGACTGCAATGGGTAAAAAAATATCTTGGACTGACGAATGTTTAATTTGAACGGTCCTGACTGGTGCAAGTATTACTGACATGATTTGCGGAATTAAGATCAAAATTTCTATAATCGACAACAAGTAGGAGAAGCGATTATGGTGGAGGACCTTCAACGAAATCTCAAACACTGACTTTTTAAGTGGTGCCAAAATACAGAATAATACCAGCAAACACTAAAGGGTTATCTTCTTCGCATCGCTGAAGAAACTGCAGATAAAAACTGGATTTTGCAACAAGATAACGCTTCCATACATGGTTGCAAAACAACTTTGAGCCAGTTACAAGCACACAATGTGAATGTCATGGAGTGGCCAGTAAGGTCTCCGGACCTAAATCTGTTGAGAACTTATGGGAAATTCTCGCAAGATATATTTATGCCCACCAGAGACAGTTTGGTAGCTGTAAAGAACTAAAAATGCAAATCACTTACAGTTGGTATAGCATAGATACTACATTCATTCATACTTTAATTAAAAATAGGTCGAATCATTTTTGATATGATTAAATCTACAGGTGGTGTAACAAAAGTATCAAGTCGTTGCATATCAAATGTCGAACTGCCGAGGTCATCTGTAATAGCCCGCTAGAAAGAACACCTTCACACGTGCTATTCGAAATAACCCCTATTGCAATCCAAACATTATTGCCAACGATTTGGGAGCTTCTCGAGCCCTCTCCGATAGAATCCATGGTCACGGGACTCAAACTCCCGGAATGGTTTTCGACGTCTGCTTGTGTTAGAAATGTTTTCCTTCCGAAAAAATTGTCCAGGCTCTGAAAAAAATGACAGTCGGTAGGGGAGAGGTCCGTAGAATACGGGGGGTGTGGAAGCACCTCGTAGCCCAAAACTTGTAGCGCCTACACGGTCGTTCGTGCAACGTGCGGACGCTCGTTGTCATGCAGCAAAAGGATGCCTTTGCGATGCACAAGTGAAGATTGTTGCTGACATAGTTTTGTGTGCAAAAGATGCAGTTCATGACAGTAGCTCGCAGCGGTGATCGTCTCCCCCTGCTGCAAAAACCTGTAATGCACTACACCGTGGATGTTCCACCAAACTGTACCCATGAGCTTCCTGGGGTGCAACGGGGGTTTAGGGAACTGTCGTGGGGGTTCATCAGCATCCAACCACTGTGCTAAGCGTTTCCTATTGTCGTATAGGAGCCACTTCTCGTCGCAGGTGACAATGCGATCAATCCCCGCTTCTTCTGTTGGCGCAAAAGCAATTCCGTACACACCTCCAACCGACGGTCTTTTTGATTTTCCGTAAGTTCATGTGGGACCCATTTGTCCTGCTTTTTCACCTTGCCGATGGTCCTAAGGTGTCTACTGACAGTCGACGCTGATCTGATACAGCATGATCCCCTGCAAGGTTCCGAACAGTTTTTGACGAGTCCTCTTCCACAGAGCGCTTCAGATCAGCATCATTCAACACGTTGGGCGGTCTCCCGCGTGGCTCATTTGCCAGGTCCGTCACTCCCGCCCGGAAGTTTCGGAACCAACGTTGGACAGTACGTTCGTTTATGGTGCCTACACCGAATACCTTATTGATGTTTTGAGAGGCGTTGGATGCAGTGTGATTCAACCTGAACTCGTAATACATTATCACACGAAATTCGTATGAAATCTTGACTATCTTCGCTTGGGTTCAAACGCTATTACATATCATCGCAGACATGCAAATTTCAGGCAGCTAGTCGCTGATAGGTTTATCTCTGGGAATGGACCACTTTGTTATGGGTACTTGCTACTAAACGTGGAAACCGAGTGAAGCGCGGAATCCCCCCTCGAAATCCGACATTTGATATGCAACGACCTGATATTAAAAAATTAAAGATCATCAATATTCAATTTTTTTTGAAAGTATTTGTCTTTAAGAAAATCAATAAAATTATACAAAATTTCTTCATAAAATGAAATGATATTTTGGTGAGATGTTTATAAAAATGTTACAGTTTTGATAAAAGTTGATTAAGGAAATTATAAATTAATAAATTTTTACTTTAGGTTATTATATCCACAATTTCTAGTGAACCTTCTCAACTTAATTTTTTCTGGCTGAATATTGAGATTATTTATACTTTGAGAACGCATTGTATTTATATCAGGTATACTGTATAAGATATAACATATTCTAGAAAAATAATTTAGGAATCAATATGTCTTACGCCTAAACGATATACAAACATGCTTTTTAAAATAAACGCCAGCTTTCGATTCTTCTGCTTTCCTATTTATGAGATTTGTATTTCTTGCTGTGTAGATGATAGAATTCGGCAATGAAATTTAAAAAAGAATATTGATCAGTTTAAATGTCTAAAAACTTGTATGATTTAATAAAAATGTATCCCTTTCTAAACAAGTTTCTGAGCAAGGCTCACGCTATTATTCGATTGTGATTAACACTTTTCTTCTTGAATTCCTTCCGCTTGAGGGTGGTTATTCCAATCAAATGAATTAAATTTGCTCATAGGCATTGGAATGCTCCTTTATCTCTTGGCTTCTTCTTGCTCCGTTTTCCTAGCGTTAATATTATTTTTATTCAAACTTTATAATTAAATTGGCGCCTATAATTAAATATTACTAAAGTAAATACAGATGGGAGCGAAAGGACCAACACAGCTTTCTCGTCGTAGACTTAAGTAAAATAAATAAGGGTGTTTGCAGAGGGCATTCGTTCAATTTACCTACCTCCGAAGGCGTTGAGGGTGGCGAATTGGTAGCCAGCGACGGTCGATCCGGCGTTGTTGTGCGCTGTCACCTGGAGGGCGAACCACGTGGCCGGAGGGAGGTCAGGGATCAGGAACTCGCGCTGTTGCGGAAGAACGTTATTGGAGACGAGTCGCCATTTGTCTTGAGCAATCGGTTTATATTGGACAACGAAATAAAGGATGGGACAGCCACCGGAAGACCACGTGTCCAAATAGAGGATCACCGATGTTTTATCTTCTTTCAAAAATTGGTCTTTTGTAGGCTGACCGGGAGCTGATGGTTAGAGAGAAAAAATCGAAATGAATGAACAAGTAAGTTTCCTTATCATAAATATTCTCGTGAAAAATCTGTTGAATTTTTAAAATGTCTTTGCGATTTTCTAGGAAAATTAACCTTTCTCAATTAAAAAAGGACTCTAAAACAGAAATTTCTTTTGAAGTCATATTAAATAAATTTATTCTTAAACTAAGGAAACAAAAACAGTAAACGCAAAATTGAAATGAGATACAAGACGTTTAATATTAAAAGGAATACAGGCCTTCCTTATACGACTTCAATACACAGCATGAATGTACTCAATCATAATTCAAGAACTAGATTAGTCAAACAATTATTGATACACCTATAATTCTTAAGTAAGAGATAAATTGAATTGTTTCTCAAAAACCTGTGGACCAATGCGCTTATAATAACTATTTTCTATAGAATAGGCATTTGTGGATCATTCAGTGAAATTTGAACCGTTTTAGTTAACACAGAATTTTAAAGAACATATCGAAGGGTACCACCTCCTCTAAAAGCGAAAAAATTATTGATACACGGTGGTTGCGAAAGGATAAATTAATTTCATAAACAAAATAATTAAATGCCACTCCCTTTACTAAGAATGGGTGAGTCTGAATACTTAAGGAATGAAAAAATATTATTTAAAAATTAAAGAACCAAATGTGTGTGACTTACTGGGCCAAACAAAAGAATGAACTTTGGATACAAGGAAGTTGGTCAATGATCATTTTGGATACAAGATTTCATATTTTGTTTAAAATCGTTTGCCTGAAGTTGCTTTGTATAAATAACAGCTGAGGAAGAAACTATAGACCAGCAATGTTAACCAGAAGAAGTGATGTGCAGATGTCATTTTGGAATAGTATCATCTGGTTAAATGAATGTAAATTCAATTTGTTTGGTAATGACTGCGAATCACGTGTGTAAACCCGAAAAGAAGCTTTGCAGAAGAACTGTAACAGGCCACAGTGAAACATGGTGGTGAAAGCATAACGGTTTGGGTTTTTTATAGTGCTCAGGGAGTTGGCAACCTTGTATTCATTGATGGGATAATGAAGAAGGAAGATCAGGTGTAAATACTAAGAGAAAATGTTCAATTCTCAGCCTATAATTTGTGTCATAATAATAATTTTGTATTCCAGAAGGACAACAAACTTAAGCACACAGCGGAAATAACAATTGAGTTCTTTCGCTGTGCTATTATAATCAAATTGGATTGTGTTCCCAAAGTCCACAGCTTAATATCATCGAACCTATTTGGAAAAGTAGGAAAAAAAAAAACTTTCTCAATTCCATCAAACGAACAAAAATGAACTGAAATATATTCTTAAATCTATATGGGCCGACACGGACTAAAAAAGGTTTTTAGAAACTGGTTAATTCACTGCTTAGAAGATAACACGCAGTCCTAAAGAATAATGGGAGACCAAGACATTATTGAACTTGAAAAATGAAATCTGTTAACATGCCATTGAAACCAGCAGTGTTTCAATGATTTTTTTTGCATGTTTTGGAAGAGGAGTACCCTTCAAGATTCTGTTAAAAATTCCTTCGTTAATTTAAACAATTCAAACTACACAAAGTGATTATTAAATGCCTGCTTTATACACAATAAATTTTGTTAACATTATGGCCCACATGTTTCTGAGAGAGAATCCAATTTATCTCTCACTTAATAGGAGTATCAAAAATTGCTTGGCTAATTGTAGTATTTAAATAGCCATAAAATTACGCTAATTTCTTGTCTACGAAACTTAAAACTTTAATTTATTTGCAGGTATGGTCAAGACTTTTATAGCAAAAGATAACAGTGTTGCATTTTTTTTGGATATTTTATTATGAATGCATCCATTCTGCGGTCAATAAATATCCTTACTGGACAGACAATCGTTACTAAAGATAAATTATAAAAAATTATTATATACTGACTAACCAATTTATAAATAGGTTCAACGACTGGTTCCATGTATAAATGTATATAAAGGTTGCATGACCAAAAAATGAAGTATATGAGTAGTTAACCAGGTCTAAGATTTAATTTGTACAGTGATAACAGAGAAGAATAGTCCACAAAGCAGGATTATTTGAGTAAACTCGAACAAAGAACTAGAATAATACTCAATTGACTGCATTAAGGATTTCCCAACAGCCACCATTCTACGATATTTACGTACACTATCATGTACGGTGAACAACAAATAATGTAAAACGGGGAAGACCTGTAGTTTCAAACCACGGTAAGCGAAAAGGAGAATGATGTCAAGATTTAACTATAGCTTTCAAGAATCGTTAAAGTCATCCGAAAGGCCGCGAGGAAATAAATAACACCAGGTTCAATCATGTTGCGGAGATGAACATATCCGAATAAAGAGAACGCCATATCTCACTCAACTTTATCAACACTTTCGAGTAGACTCCTCTATTGTCTTCTGCGAAAAACAAGAAAGCAAGAGACAACGTCATTGGAGTTCTGATGATTGGAAAGACTTATAAACTTTTATTTCTTAAGATAAAGAAAAAAATTAACCTAAATCGCATATACTATACAAGGTGTATCAAAAGTCTTCATGTGACTTAAAAATTCTATTTTTAAAAAAATGCAACATACAGAAGTGGGCCAATTTTCAGAATGCTCAGAATATATTCAAGTTTTGACATGGTAGCTTATAAGTGTTCAATGTGATCCCTGTTGGCTGCACGGCAGACGTCCACTCGAAATTCAAATTTCTCCCATACTTGTTGAAGTATATCCACTTCATTTATAGCGGCTGTGATTCGAATTCAGTTCGTTCAGATTTGCTTGTAGTGAAGGTACATAAACACGATCCTTAACAAAGCCCCACGAATAAAAATCACAGATCAGGGGAACGCGGTGGCCACGATTGAAGTGGTTCACGATCTCGACATAAACTGGCGGGAACTCACTAGGGCAGTGAAACAAAACTTGACGATCCCCTCTTTTCAATGAAATGCAGTTCGTTTACCACTTAGAAATCGGATATAAACTTTTGATAAATCCTGTATTAACAAAGAGGATATCATTAAAATGCATTATTTACAAAATTTTATATTAATGTCCTTCTGTCACTTTGTCTATACATATAAAGTCTAATTTTACTGTATTGGTTTGTACAGAGAACACTGAGATGGAAGTATGCTTGCATGAATTTTAGTCCTGTCGTTCTTCAACAGAGTCCAAGAACTTGAGAAGTACTAAAAGTTTATAAATCATTGCATTTTAGATGTCAGCGTATTAAAACTCTTAAAGAGTCAAGATTCCTGTTGCGTATTCCAGCGGCATATCATTCAAAATGAATTTTTAAAGGAAATGAGTTTTATCTTTAATTTATTTGTTAGGCTTCTTCTTTTTAATTTATCATACTTTTTAAACTCTTTATTGGCTAACAATGCAATTCTTTAACTACAACGTATAAGGCATAGGTCGAAGGTTTAAATCCCGCTTGGGTGGGGGGAGGTAGATTGGTATGTTTGTTTGAGTTATAACATAGGAGAATGAAAGGCTGAAGGAAACCCCGCATTCAACGCTCGCAAAATTACTAGTAAATGGCGGCCAACCTTCTATATAGGAGAAGATACCTATCTAAAGTTGTTGTAAAGAGTTAGATAGATAGTTACCTTTCGGATTACATTAATGTCCAAATACAGGGTGATCCAAAAGTTAAGACAAAATTTAAAACAATAATTCGCACACGAATGCAGATAAGAAGAGTCTGTTTGCACAGAAACGATTGAAATGAAGTCGGAACTTTTTCCAGGAAAAATAACCCAAAAAAGATGACTTAGTTTCGAATCTGCAATCCGAAAAATTGAATCATGATAATGTTTTTAGCTGCAATAAATAAATATTTTATACAGTACATAAGCCTTTTATTTATTTATCAATGGACGATTCTACAGAATCATGTACATCGATAATACTGAATAAGGGCTTAGAATAACTGAAATATGAAATATAAGCAGGAGTATCGAGTCTGTCGATATGTCGAGTAAACATCGTGTCTATACAGAAGGTTCCTCTCTTTACTCGCGTCTGTGGTCACAATCGAATGCGGGACAAAAAAACACGGCAAGTGCAAGCTTTTTGCAGTATCTAAAATCTTAAAAAGAGTGCATTTTGTATGATGAAAAATTAAAATTATTGCATCACCCGTAACGCTCTTTTTAGCCGGAAAGTTATTCTTAAGAGAGGAAGGAATTTGTAGAAATAAATTAAGCACTTCAAAGCACATAGAAATTCAACCAGGGCGTAAATTATAGATAAGTTGAAGACTTCAAAAACCATCAAAAGATGTAAATGTTTCAAAATAATAAATTGTGAAAAAAAAAAAAAATATTGTAATGGAAATGAGTTTATTCCAATACACTAGGATTCATTAGTCTTCATTCATAACGCTGAAAGCAAAACATTAGGCCATTACATGGCTAGGTAAGAGAGCGAAGTACAGTTGTGCTATCTGTTACCACACTTTCAATATATTTCAGAATATCTCTGTAGTAAAAATTAATAAAAAACTGTTGCTCAAACTATAATGGTCACGTGTCTTTTTAGTTCCGGCGTGTGCTTCAAGCTGGCGTCAACAATGGTTAAACGTGCAAAAACAATGGAAAACTGTTTCCGTAACACTTTTTGGTGTCGGTTTTCGCATCACGTTTTTTTGTAGATAAGTGTCCAGCCTTAAAACATTATCATGTTAAAAAAATTAGTGCCAGAATTGTTCGGTTTTTAACTAACAGATGGCGTTGTCAGGTTACACACATCAATTTATGCACATTTTTAGACGGTAAGATGCCAGATTAACTATCCGTGAGACGGAACTATCACTATCTGCTTCCGAACGGCGTATGCAGCGAGTGCTGCTCTCTTTATACAGTCTGAAAATGTGTAACTGATGTCTGTTAAAGTTCTAGTTTAGGCTAGTACGGCAATCTTCGTCGTCTGCTACTAAATCCGCCATTGTTGGCCCAGTTGGCCCTATCGAGTGAGTTACGCTTCCTCTAAAATTCGGTTTAAATGCATTTTCCCCCCACAAATTTTCTTATTATCGTTTGGAAATTTAACTGACAATCAGTAAATTCTGTAACTATTGATTTCCCTTTAAATTTTGTTTTCATTATAATTTTTTACATATAAATAATGATAACGTTGTAGCAATTTAATGATAATCAGATTAAGTTTTTAGTTTATTTTCACCTCATTTATTTATCTTTAATAAACGAATTACATGTAAATAATAAATTTTAAAAAACATCATATGTGTAGTTTTTGTAATTTTATTTATCAAAATATAATTTTATAAATTTTTATCAAATTAATTTTTATATACAATTGATTAAAAATAGGTACTCCTTTTAATGAAAAATAGAATAACATAAAATGAAATAATAAACTCTAAATAAAAGTCACCCAAGGTGGAGAAATACAAATGAGGTGGAAGCTTTATGGAGACTGATGTGGACGAAAAAACACAGGTGAAGAGAAGATCTTGTAAAATAACAAAAAGTATATTACTACAACTCCTACTCTTATATAATTAATTTTTGTATTTATATCAAAAATTTCAATTTAACAATTTAAATTTTATTAAATTATAAAAATTATTACGTTATTAAAAAACTATAATTATAATTATGAAAAATATCAAATATAACTTTTAATAAAATAGGAACAATTAAATTGATGTTTTTGATATAAATGTAAAAATTACTTTGATAATTATATATTGATAAAAAAATTTTAAAATTATAATTTTGAAAAACAGATATTTTGTTTACAAAAAAATATTACAAAAAAAATAAACTACACATTCAATGTATTTTGAAATTTATTCATTTATGGATGTTTATAATATTGACGTAAAGAATCTGCTAAAAACAGATAAAAATTTCTATAATTTTTCACCCAAACAGCAAATTTTTGTTATTCAATTTCATACGTTACATTCATGTTTAATGATGAGTGATAATTAACTTTGCTAAAATAAGATAAAAACTAGTCAGGCAACCGAAATGCCCATGACTGATAGGATTTTAAGGCATTCGAGAATATAAGTGAAAGCATTTGATTTCTAAAAACGCCTTTGGTTGTTAAGATAAGATGAGGTTGCTAAGGAAGCCTCTGGTTGCTAAGCAAGGCATATTTCTAAGGGAAATGCATAGTTCAAACTGATTAAAATTACCTGAAAAGTTTAACGCAGAAACTAGCAATTCTCTATAGATTAGAACATATAAGAATCCTTTAACTTGTAAGCATTCCAGTTTAATGAAATAAGCGTTAATTGTGGAAGCGTTCTGTGTAAGGGTGAGCTATTTCTTCATAAACAATTGCTAACGATTTTCTACGTAACCATGTACTAATGAAGCGAATAATTAGCTACTAGCTATTGTTAATATTTGCCTAACACAAATTAACTCTTGATAATATCTTAGCACTGAAAGGTTCCAATGGTTCAATAATGGTATCATTAAAACACGCATCTAGGAAACCAATTTCGACTGTCATTAATTTTACGTTATATACATTCATGACACGTTACTCCAAGTTGTTTGATATATTACATGCCATAATTTAGCACTGAAAGTTCCAATGAAGCATAATGGTTCCACTAAATCCAGGTTCCTTTAAACCAATTTCGACTATCATTAATTTTAGGATATATTCATTCATTACACATCATTACAAGTTGTTTGATATATTACATACCATATCTTAGCATTGAAATTTTCCAGGGGACCATAATGGTACCACTAAACCACATACCCTTGAACTAGTTTTGACCGATGTTGACCATCAAGGAAGACCATCACGTGCCTTCACTTAATTCACAAGCCTTTTCACAAGCTATGGAATGCCAAAGAGAGAACAGCATTTGGCAGTGCTCAGGCCATTTATACGTGAAATTGTATAGTGTAAAACGTCGTCCCCTATATTATTAGTGACCTTTTGAACCGGAATTATTCACCGATTTTTTTCCACCACTGAACTCAGTCTTCCGATTTCCATAAGATGTCGAATGACGAAAACGGAAGTCGAAAATTCGGAAGCATTAGAAAGCTAGAGCACCAACAGACAGGCAGACAGACAGACGGGCGCACATTGTGAAAACATAAGTACCTATCGGCTGTGAACGTTTTATTTTAAGTTTAGCCTCCACATTTCACAAACAGTTTAACTTTGTTAATTGAATTGTTTTTTCTTAAAAAGAACTATATTCAACAAAAATTATATTTTCTGATCGTCTGAGAATTGCACAATGCAGCATTTCTATAACATTGCCTTGCTTCTTATTATTTCTTCGGATGTTTTAACGAATTTATTAACCTGCAAGGAGCATACAGTGAAGGATCCTGAAATTTTGCTTATTTGGATTAAAATTTAGGATCAATCAACGATTATTTCATTAAAAATTTAATCTAGATTGCATCTTCCACATGCATTTCAATGGTATCTATCGCTGCGTTTGGGCCAACAATGGCTGACAAACTCACGTGACAGCCGTTCTACCAATCAGCAGCTGCGGGCGGCGCGGAAAAGGATTGCCTTACTTTCCTAATCTAGAGCTGTAATGTCTGTAACCTGACAACGCCATCTGTTGGTCAAAAACACGAACAATTCTAATATTAATTTTTTTTTCCTGGAAAGAAGGCGACTTTAATTTCAATCGTTTCTGTGCAAAAAGAATCTTTTTATTTGCCTTCGTGTTCGAATTATTGAGTTTTAAAGTTACTTTTCATAAAGTATTATAGTATGTTTACAAATAAATTTTTACCGTGTAAAAAATGGCCAACTCATTCCCCTGACCTCAATCCTATTGAGCATTTTTAGGACAAAGTCGAAAAACCACTTCAAAGCATAGAAACGCCACCATCTAAACTGACCCAACTTAGACTGCCATTATGTCAGCATGGGCCAACATTCCTCAGCAACGGTATCAACATTTTCTCGAGTTTAAAATATATGAAAAGAATTTCAAAACTGCAGGCAATGCGCTGTAATCTGTGTCGGGCAATCAGTCTAACATGCTTTTTATTTGATAACCAGCAAGTAAAACAGCAGGCGAGGAATTTTTTCTTGTGCCAAGTATGGCAAGAGGTTGTTTCAATGCGAGATTTATTGCATAAAAATATCTACTGGACTTAAAATGATCTTGTCAAGCTAGTTCGTTAGAGTTGTTCTTGACAACTTTAATTAGGAATGAAAATAAGAGTTTTAGAATTTAGATGTATCCCGAAATGAACATCTTTAATTAGCCTCCTTTAGGAGATGATAGATGAAACACATCAATTCCGAACCCAATAAATCTTGAAGGGCTGTTATCGTGCAAAGTTTCAATCGATAACATGCTGCTGCTCTTCAGCGACGATATCGGAGGGAAATTCAAAAGCAAATAGAGGCTGAAACAAATTTTAATTTCGCCCCGTTTTCAAATTCACAAAACGTTTCATGGACGACTCATCCGTTCAATCAACGGGTGCGTTCGGCTTCATATTCGAAAGCATCTTTGGAGTAGAATGAACGGGTTTAAATAATCGATCGCGAAACACCACTACACAGTCTCTCGTGAAACTTTATCGGACGAATAAAAGGAAGAATAACAGAAAGCGAGTTTGCTGAAAGAATTGCGCTCGATTAATAATAACAGCACTTAAATTATTGCTCCTATTTTGGAGATTATAAAAAGTATAATGTCTGTATGATATGCTGTAATGGGAACAAGTTTGAAAATTAGTACTTGGGTTTTTAAAGCGCACTTTTCTTTAATAAAATAAGCTCTTTCTATATTCAGTTCCACTTTTAAGCACAAGGTCGAAATACATGTACATCTATATACAGGGTGTTTT
>JAHWFO010037539.1:397087-429164 GCA_023313115.1 Rhysida immarginata
AAAACACCCTGTATATAAAGAAGGATGTTTGTTTGTTTGTGGGTTTTTGTGGGTTTGTTTGTTTGTTTTTTATACAAATCTACAGTTTTATTCCGATCTTGATAAAATTTCGCGTACATGACCTTCAAAGCATGAGGAAGGTCACTGTCCACCTCAGATTTCGAAAAAATAATAATTATTGATAAAAAATCGATATTCATGGTTATGGCAGGGCATATTAATGAGAAATATCTCATGACCAACAATGCACGGCAAAGTTTGTGCAATATAGAATTCAATGCATAGAATTCCTGTTATTCAGGCTTTTCTTAGAAAAGAGAATTCTTAGTACTTGATAATTTCTTGAAAATATTTAAAAATGATCAGTAACTGGAGATAATGAGTTAGCAGACTATTAAGAAAGAGTGAAAGACGATAGAGGAAGCACTCCTTTAGCTCCGTGCTGTATTGAGCAAATAGTAAGCAAGTAAATAGAAGAATCGGCGACCGCTAGACTACACAAAGTGATGAATGGCCAATTTTTGTTTCAAGACATCGAAAGAAGAAAGGAAATTGCAACAACATCAAGTGTACATCTAGAGTAAGATTACGTGAGTAAAAAATTATTTAGGCTAGAAGGCATCCTTGGAGAGGTCCATCCATTGTGAGCCTTTAATAATTTTTTTTCGATAAATCAAGTCCCGGTATATCATTTAGAATGGATTTTTTCAATGAAGAGGTAAATTCCTGTCTTTCGGATTTTTCTTAAAATGGATAGTCCCTTCGCTCTATATTGTAGTGATAGAATTATTATTAAACCAATTTGGAGGTTTAATTTAGCTTTTTGAGGTTTTTCTGTTTACCTACAAACGTAATTATCCCGGGCAACGCCGGGTCCTCTGCTAGTAGTGTATAGAAATATACAACTGCTCCAGAAATGATACAAATCAAATGACTAGGATTAATATTTGAAACTATTTCAATTACCATTTTAAATGTAAGAGCTTGAATATCATAGAATGTTTGATTGCCACTAGGAAAAACCGAACACAGGGAGTTTTCAAAGTCGATGATCACAAATTAAAGGATGAATAAAAGATAGTAGAATATAATATGTGATCTAAAATCCGGTCACACCTCCAAACGTGTCTTATTTTACATATCTATCATATGATGTCTAAGGTAATATACATCTAAACATGTTTTTCCCGTGTTCGTTTGTGTTTGGTGCCGTTTGGGTCGCTTAATAGAGCTTAGTGAGATTAAATGTGGTATCATCATAAGATGTCAAGAATTGTTATGCGAGTTTGTTTTTTTTTCATCCTGCAAATACCCTGTTGAATTGTACGTGAAATCATTGGTACAATCTCATGGAGTGACTTCAGTGAAACTGCCAAATGGTAGTAGCTAGTCCTCTTCGATCTCCCAAAGAAACTGACAGATGGGATTGAAGAGGGTTAGCAAGTCAAAGATGGAAATGGAAGTCTTCAGCTGAAACAATAGTTACAGCATTCCGAAATGCCGTTTCTAGGTTGTTGTGAAGGTTCAGAAATCTGATGATGATTCTGAAATAAATAAATCAAGTCAGCAACTATTTTTTCTCCATTTAATAGACTGTCAGAAAAAAAGAGTGCATATAATAAGTCGCGTGGCATGGCAGTCGCTATCCGTCTGTGCTAGAAGGTGGGACGGTGTTATGCATAGTTATTTCTTGATTTCTGAAAAATTTTAATAATTCGTCCATTTTCTGAAATTTAATACTACGTTGCCTAAAGAATCCAATTCCACTAACCAAATTCCTCAAAATAAAGGAATAAGGTAGGGGTTACTGACAAATTCACAAGATCGTTAATATCTCCATAATGGTACAATTTGGGATAGCATACATGGAGATGATTCTCATCGGTATTGTGGTCCTCTATTCAGTTTTTCATTTTGGACATGTACCGTTGGGACACCCTGTATATCCAAGTTTTTATCTACCTTACAACTGTTCGATATGCCCTCCTCTGATGATTTCACAAATGTCAATTCTGTAACCCAGATTAAGCCATGCATGTTCCAACATATCAGCGTCGATGGTAGCAACTGCATCCGTGATTCTTTGATGAAGATCTGGTAAGTTTCTTGCTGAAGAAGGCATATCTTTTAGATAACTCCAAACGAAAAAGTCACGTGGAGTGAGGTCAGGTGACTTGGGAAGCTAGGCAAGAAGAGTCCTTCTTAGACTTGAAATCCAACGCTGAGGTCGAATGGCATTGATTTAACCATAAAAACGGTATGCTTGTCAGATCGCCGAGCGCCGACGGTAAGCAGAAGGAAAAAAGTCGGCGATCCAACTCTGAAAGAAGGCAGAGGGGGAGAAGGAACAGACGAAAGAGAAAATTAAAAAGTCGACGCCCTACATAGGCAAATAAAAGTAGATCGTTCAGAGAAGGCAGGAAAGACGAGTCGAGACAACGATTGGAAGAAAAACATAGTATGCAAATTAATAAAAAGGTGAATAAAAAGAGAGAACCCGAAAGGAAGAGACAGAAAGCAAGTGGAGGCGACAGCGATAGGAATAAGGTGGACCCATCTCGATGCCACTTCCGAGGCCGCTTATTCTCGTCACCTTTTCAGGACTTAGTCGCTCAAGGCCCTTATCCGATAGAACGGAGGAAACACAGCGAGCAACCAAAGACAAATCGCGACGTCGATTTTGGCTCTGCCCGTGTGGTAGCCGATGAGAGTGCTGCGAGCCCGGGAAACCTTTTGTCCGACCGGCCGACTTCTCAACGACAACGCCGTCCTATGCAAAAGGCAAGTGCGAGACATTTATTTGGTCTTAACAGAACTTTTTACATATCCGCTATTCCCAGGCAAGGGGAAGAGTGCCCTGGCATCCAAGTTTCGACTGATGGCCACACGCTGTAACCACGAAGAGATATAAGCGTAGACGAAGGCAGTTAAAGGCCCTGGACACGGAGGATAAGCTAAAGGTTAAGAGAACCGAGGACTTAACCAACCCCGTACTCGTTCCAAGACACGATGGTCCCGGCATAGACGCGGAGACGCCTGCCCCGCTGACCCGAGAAAGCAACGTCGAACACATCCCCCGATTCGACACCGCGTCGACAGCGAGAGATTCAGCTGCCCGCGAGGGTGAACGAGCCACGCCAAGGAATTCGCCGCCGCCCCGTACGGAGGACAGCTGTATCAGCCTCAACGCCCACGCAGACAAAGAGGTCGTCCGACTGGACTGCGCTTCATATAGTGGTAGTGCTTCTTAGTTCATACGTATAGACATGAAAGAGTTAGATAAGGCATTTCTTTTCAAATTCTTGACTAAGTTTTTCAGTGCCAATCTTTCTTCTGAACGTAGACTTAAGCTTCTCTCCACGATTTCGATTTTAAAGAAATTTTGCTTCCTCATTTCTTGTGACAGACATTGCACTAATCTCCATAATTTCTGCTCCTAAATTTAGTCGCCCGGCAATATAATTGGAACCCAGGAGGGTCGCCGTTTACTGATTTTACGGCACCCATCTCCGGCCGATGGTGGTCTCATCGCTGGACCCAATTAAATAAAGATGCCCGACTGCCCCTACAGGAGCCTTCAGCACCCCGCGTTGCGAGGAACCTAGAGGCCATCTTCGCCACGGTCCTACAGCCCCCACGAGACTGTAGCTTTTACAATGGACTCTCACTTATACACTACTGTTTATAAAAATCGCAACACCCTGATGGAATGGTCTAATCCATATGCAATTTGCAATATTTGCATACAGTGGGTGAGAGTATAAATGATTAGATTTTCAGAGTAATTGCTTGAAAGAACACCATGCCTCGACGACGACGAAGGGTACCATATCAACAGCTGACAGACTTTGAAAGAGGACGCATAATTGGTCTGCGTGAAGCGGGATGGTCGTATCGTGACATTGCTGCTCGTGTAGGACGTAATGCAACGACAATTATG
Source organism: Rhysida immarginata (assembly GCA_023313115.1). Classification (NCBI taxonomy): domain Eukaryota; kingdom Metazoa; phylum Arthropoda; class Chilopoda; order Scolopendromorpha; family Scolopendridae; genus Rhysida; species Rhysida immarginata. The sequence continues at coordinate 401,028 of JAHWFO010037539.1, forward strand.
CGTGCATGGATGCAGTGGAGCGAAGAGAACAGGGCACACCGAAGACCAGGCTCAGGAAGACCCAACACGACGACACCGCGAGATGACAGACACCTCTATCGCATGTGTGTAGCAGATCGTACAGCCACTTCCACAGTGTTAGCACAACAGTGGGGTGCTACAGTAGGCAGGACAATGTCTGCTAGCACTGTACGACGCCGTTCCAGAGGATTGATGGCACGAGTACCATTGTTGCGGATTCCTTTGACTCAAAACCACCGGCGCCTCAGGTTGCAATGGGCCCATCAACACTAACAGTGGCAAGCTGAATGGCAACAAGTTGTGTTTTCGGATGAGTCAAGGTTTAACTTGCAGCACCATGACGGCAGGATACGAGTGAGAATACATCGTGGCGAGCGCGACCTTCCAGAATGCATCCTGCAGCGTCATTCAGGACAAACGCCAGGGGTGATGGTGTGGGGTGCAATCAGTTACCATGGCCGTTCCCGTCTGATCAGAATCCATGGCAATCTGAACAGTGACCGGTACATCAGGGAAGTTGTGCAACCCGAGGTCATCCCCTTCCTGCAGAACCTTCCAGGCGCTGTATTCCAACAGGACAATGCCCAACCGCATGTGGCCAGAAATGTCCTCGCCTTTTTCCAAGCATATCAGACGCCCTTGTTCCCCTGGCCTGCTCGTTCACCAGACATGTCCCCAATCGAACATGTGTGGGACAGGGTTGCTCATCGATTGGCTCGTCAGACTCCTGCAGCAGCAACTGTGGATGAACTGTATACCCGTGTAGACAGAGCATGGCAGGACATTCCCCAGGCCCTTATTCAGAGCTTGTTTGACTCAATGCCACGACATTTAGAGGCCGTAATTGCATCCCACGGTGGTTTCACCCGATACTAATGTGACAATAAAACGCATTGTATTGACCTGAAAATCTAATGGTTTCTTTTCTGACCCATGATATGCAAATGCTCCAAATTTATAGCAGATTGGGCTATTCCATCAGGGTGTTGCGATTTTTATAAAAACAGTAGTGTAATTTTGTTTGGAGATTTATGTATACTTACCTATCAAATTGGAAAAGTATTAAACTTTCCTCTTAAAAATTCATTTTATGTTTCCGCCCTCCTCCTTTCTCTTTACACGACGCATACAGGTTTTACTTTACCTGAGATCACTCTGCTATTAATTAAATAGTCGTGAAAATGCTCTTATCTTTTATACGTGGCTTTGCTTCCGCATGACCAGACTTCAAAACACTGGAGGGATTTTTACAATATGCAGTATACAGGGTGGTCCATAAGTCTGTCCCTCCCTTTTATTTTTTTAACCGAAGCAGATATGTCAATTTTGATGAATCCAATGAATAGGAAGTTGTGGGTGGCATATCCCATGGTGCACTTTTCATCATCCCAAATATGCAAATTAGGACACATCAAAAATTTATCTCAAAAACCGTAAGGGATAGAGAAAAAAAACCCAATTGCAAACTTGTCCAGCATAAAAAAACAAACAAAACAAAAAAATCATCCAAATCGGACCAACGGTTCCCAAAAAAAGTTAATTGCAAATGCTAATTGGCACTCACATTGCATTTGCATCTTCCTGTCCCCCCCTGTTGGGTTTTATCCACTAGCCCCTTTAAATGCTGAAGCTTTTTGATGAATGGGGAAGAAACTGCCAATCAGGTCTGAAAAATGGCAGAATACAGTAGAGAAGAAATGGTTGGTATGGTTTTATGTTTTGGATTTGCACATAATTACAAAGGTGCAGCCAGGGAATACCAAGTTAGATATCCCAATGCTAGAGTTTCCACTTCTAAGACAATTCGCCAGGTTGTTCAACGATTTCAGCAAACAGGAAGTGCCAGTCATCAGACCCGGCAAGATGGACCAACCACTGTCACATCAGAGGACTCCAGCACAGCCATTTTAGCTGCTGTTTATGCTAATCCTCATTGTAGTACTCGATCAGTTGCTGAAGAAGCTGGTTGCAGTCATCAATCAGTATTAATATTACTTCATATGCATGGATTCCACCCTTATCATGTCCACTGCCACCAAGGATTGAAGACAACAGACTACGATTTTCGTCTTGAGTTCTGCAATTGGCTGCTAAATCGCATCGACGATGACCCAGGCTTTCTCAATTGGGTCTTGTGGTCAGACGAAGCCAGCTTTTCTCGAGATGGTCTGGTTAATAAACACAATCTCCATTATTGGGCAACAGAAAACCCTAGATGGTTACGAGAAGCTGTGCACCACGTGAATTGGAGAGTGAATGTCTGGTGTGGAATCATCAATGGTGGATTGGGTGGTCCATTGTTCTACGAAGGGACGTTGACAGCTGCACGATACAGAAACATGATAATAAATGTTGTAGTGGCAGAATTTGCAGATGAGCTTCCTTTAGCATCACTTCGAAGGGTATGGTATCAACATGATGGGGCTCCAGCCCATTCAGCGGCAGCTACTTGTGATCATCTCGATGCAATGTTTCCAGGTCAGTGGATCGGCCGGGGTGGCCCAATTCATTGGCCTGCACGCTCACCAGATCTTTCTCCTAATGACTTCTTTTTGTGGGGTTACCTTAAGGACAATGTTTATGCCACTCAGCCAACTTCTATGCTGGATTTGCAACAGAGAATTCAGACTGCCTGCCAATCCATTACATCTGATATGGTAACAAGGGTGATGGCATCTTTGAAACTACGTGCTCAGTTGTGCATTGGTGCTGAAGGGCATCATGTGGAACATACCCTTTAGAGTGTTACCAACATGATTCGCTTTGGTTTGGCCCAATTGGCTTTTTTTAGTTTGAGATGGTTATTTACTTTTTTTAACTTTTTTTGGGAACCGTTGGCCCGATTTGGATGATTTTTTTTTGTTTTGTTTTTTTTTTTTATGCTGAACAAGTTTGCAATTGGGTTTTTTTCTCTATCCCTTACGGTTTTTGAGATAAATTTTGAATGTGTCCTAATTTGCATATTTGGGATGATGAAAAGTGCACCATGGGATAGGCCACCCACAACTTCCTATTCATTGGATTCATCAAAATTGACATATCTGCTTCGGTTCAAAAAAAAAAAAAGGGGGGGACAGACTTATGGACCACCCTGTATACCTAGAACGAATCATAGGCCGCATTGACTTGATAAGTCGGGGGAAGATGCAAGTGTGGCAATATCGCTTTATTTAATTAACTAAATGGAAGCACTTCTTACTGCGAAGAGTAGAAGTATTTTATTGCAAGACAAGTGCCAGAAGCTTTCATCTGTATATCGATTTGAATCGATGCTATAGTGAAAAGTAAATGATTTGAACATGGTGAGTATTTGAGTTATAATATAAGGGTCGTACAAATGAAAACGAAAATTTATGTGGGGGAAAAAAGACGACGTGTAGGATCGTAAGTTTTTGTTTTCAACATTTGCGAAACCCCACGTGCAAATTGAACAATTGGTTGCAAGTGTTGCATCACGTAAGAAAGAACGATAGCTCGCACTTCGAAGCTCTGCGAGTGATCGCTTCGTCCAAACAACAAAATGGAGTCAACGAAACAGGAAGAGAGAACAGTAATTCGTTTTTTTTTTACATGTGAAGGAGTTTCAGTTTCTGAAATTCGTCGTCGTATGTAGAACGTCTATGGAAATGACTGCCTAACCTTCACTCGTGTGTTGGGCATGGGGCAAGAGGTTTTCGAAGGGACGGTCATCATTGCAAAATGATCAACGACCTGGACAAGCAAACCGCACCATCACGGATGATTCCAAAGCCAAAATTAAAGGAAAACAGAAGAGTGACAATCGATGTCGTCGTTGCTAAAACTGGTCTTAGTCGTGGAACTGTTCACTCCATTATCAAGAACCATCTGCACTACAGAAAAATCTGTGCACAATGGGTCCCGCATCATTTGACATCAGAACAACTTGCAGTTCGAATGGCCATGTCCCTGCAACATTTGACTCGCTATGAACAGGAAGGAGAGAGTTTTCTTGACAGAATCGTTACAGGGGATGAAACTTGGTGCTTTCACTTCCAGCCCTAAAGCAAACGTCGAAGTCGTCAATGGAAGCATTATGGATAACCAATACCGAAAGGAACAAAAGCAATCGCAAACAGCATGGGGAAAGTGAAGTTGACCGTGTTTTTTGATCGCCAAGGCCCGATTTTACTGGACTTTCTTGAAAAAGGCACCACAGTTAACGCAGGTATTTTTGTAGATATTCGACAAAACATCTATATATAGGAGTGTCCGGATACTTTTGGCAGGACAGTGTATAACAAGTTTTAAAGAAATCGCAGCTGTTTGTGGTTTCCTATCTGCGCAAGGTGTTTCCTCTTCTCCCTTGCCAGTTTTCACGCAGATATCCAGATGTCGCTCTAAATCAAACTTTCTGTGGAAGTCCATCCTATTTCTTTCATCCATGGTTATACATAATGCACTTAGAGCCTTATAGAGCCTAACGATTTCAGTGCCTATCATTTCATAATTTTTTGAATTATTTGGATAATCACAGAAAACTTTTAAAAAATTATACAAAAAAGTTTGCTTTAATCATATTCAATTAGCAACAATTATTTTTCTCGTTATTATTATTTTTAAAGTTAACTAATTTTCTAAAAGGTCAGGTCGAGTGCTGCGTTCTCTCATAAAGAGGTGGTCGGAAGATGAAAGATTTGAGCTATCTTTTGTACCATTGCTTTTTACTATTTCATTCTCATCAATGATGTCAGCCGCTGGCCAGCGTAAACTGTGAGGCCACTTAGCCAGACTTGGTCTGAGATTTGATTTGATTGTCATCAATGATTTTTATGTTCTTAACTCTGCGGAGGTAATACCATCTGCCTTTCCACTTAAAAAGTGATTTTTATGTTCTATCGATATTTTTATAATATTTAGATTTTTGGAATATTGATAAGATTGGGAAACATAACTAAGTCCTTATCAGGCATTTTGCTTTTGAGTAAAATGCAAATAATAGGTTGATTTAAGTATAGATGGCAGCGCTTACGCTTTATGAATCTGAGGCTATGACGCTATGGTCGAAATGAGGAGAAAATCTCGGCAATATTAAGAATACTGTATAAGAACATGCATGTAAATTGTTCAGTTCCACAATGTTCGAACAACAATGTTAAAAACAAAAATCTCAAGTTTCATGGACTACCTACAGATCGAAAAATTCAGTTAGGTTAAATGAGATATCGTAGCCTAGCCCAATATTTAGCATCGTCACTTTCGTAAATCGTAATTCATTATAAAATTTGCTCACTGTTAGACAATACTGTTTATTTCCGTCAGTTTTCACTCCTATTAACTGAAGCTTTTCTTTCAAGTCTTTAACTTTTATCTTCAGTAAACTTTTGTAAATAAACTAGAACAAAATACATAAACCGTAGCGGATGCCATCTGGCGGATAGATTTGGCATTTAAATCAACCTATAAATGGGTCATTCCACGTCAATTAAGGCAGAAATTTTGCAGTTTTGGCACTGACCTCTCGGATTTTAATGAAATTTGGTATATACAATTGACCTAAGGAGTTGGTAATGAATGCCAAATATTATTAATTTCTTTTCATTTTTATGGAAGTTACGGACATTTAAAATTTGAGTAATTTGAGTGGGTGCCTTATCTATGAAGTACTGTAACTTCGGTTGTATTTTACTAAGAAAGACGTGATTGGTGACATATGGAAGCTTTTTAACTGTAAATTCTATCTGAAATTTTTAAAATTATATTACGCATGCGCAAATATTTGAATTTAATAAAAGTATTTAATTTAATAAAAGTATTTTATTTATGCAAATTTCTCAAAAGGTAGGTATTTTTTTTTCGTTAAAAACTATTAATATCTTACACATACTTTCATAAAAACAATACAAAAAAATTCAGAACTGTGTTTTGCTCCGTTTTGAAGATATTAATTTTTAAAGCTCGAGTTCCAAGCCACAATACATCCGTTTGTATGTTACAATTCTTCAGATGGACAAGGCATCCTAAGAAATATAAATTTTTTTGATAATATCCGATTGTCTTAAGCATTCTACATCTGTTTTTATTCCTTTCAATGTGGACTCCTTAAGTTTTTAAAAGAAAATTCAATAAATGTAGAGAAGATACGAGGGTTGGTCGAAAAGTAATGCCTCCATGACTGTAAATTTTTTATTTGTTAACCGATTTTCAAAATTCTTTTGTATCTGATACTTACATTTATGTAATGCACTATTCACTTTTCGACATTATTCCCACCCCTTTCCACGCACTACACCAACGTGTGACCACTCGGGTGAACCCGTCGGAGAGAAAGTCCGGGGTTGTTGTCAACACCAGGATTGAATGGCAGCTTTGGACCATCTTCTGCAGCACGATAACGCTGGCTCGCAAACAGTCGCCGTACACTAGAGGTGTTGCAGCGACTTTCACCACTTCCCAAAGTAGAAAAAACACCTTGAGAGACATTCAATCTAGGCCTAATTCAATCCCTGAGACGTTGTGAAACACTCTGCTCAATACGGTTGGTGAGATTTGCTGAACTTCAGTTGTAATCTCGGAGGAAGGAAGAAAGTGATTTTCTTCCTTCCTCCGAGGTTGTGATTACCTCCTTCAGCTCAGGCAAAATGTGCGGATTGTTTGCATACACTTTACCTTTCAAGGCACCCCAAAGGAAGAAATCGAGAGGTGTGTGGTCCGGCGAGCGTGCCACGCGAGATGATTCGATCAGCAAAGACGTCCTGCAGAAAGTGCATTGGTGTGTGTGCTGTACACGTTTCCATGCACTACGGCACACTAACTTTTGAATCGCCCTGTATAATGAAGCCTGTATTAACTTCAGCTGCCTCTGCAATTCATCTCGTCCTTCAGGGTAACTCAGAAGTGACTGACTCTGAGGAAGTGTAAAGTAAATATACTTTCTTTATTACTTACAATTCGACATCATAATGCAAATTTATATTTTCTTACTAAATTATCTTCTTATTTAACAGGTGATCAATACTTTTCTGACTTTTGAAAAAACAAACTGAAGTTCTAAGAAACATTTTTCCTATTGATATTCTATTATTGATTTTACTTTTTGGTGTAATTATAATTAATAATACTATTGATATAAATAATAAAACGTAAATAAATGAATGGTCCCATGGTTACACGCTTTCTCTTCCCTGTACGAGTAAGAGAAACAAATCCCTACTATCTGACTCCCGCTGCTTGAAGCTCAAGCTTTAAAAATTAATATCTTCAAAACGGAGCAAAACACACTTTTGAATTTTTTGTATTGTTTTTATGAAAGTATGTGTAAGATATTAATAATTTTTTAACGAAAATAAAATACCCACCTTTGAGAAATTTGCATAAATAAAATAATTTTATTAACTTCAAATATTTGCGCATGCGTAATATAATTTTAAAAATTTCCTACAGAATCTACAGATAAAGAGCTTTCATATGTCACCAATCGCATCTTTCTAAGTAAAATACAACCGAAGTTACAGTAATTCATAGATAAGGCCCCCACTCAAATTTCTAAAATTTTAAATGTCCGTAACTTCCATAAAAATGAAAAACAAATAATAATATTTGGCATTCATTACCAACTCCTTAGGGCAATTGTATATACCAAATTCCATTAAAATCCGAGAGGTCAGTGCCAATGTCTAACTGAACTGACGTGGAATGACCCAAATATAAAAATAATTGAAATCGCGCTCAAATCCAATACTTACTTTGAAAGTTATGATTTCCTCTCCTATGGAAATGGCTATATTGAGAATTGGTAATGAATGTAATGTACATCCTTAGCCAAATCGCAAACAGCACGGGGAAGATGATGCTGACAGTGTTTTTTGATCGCCAAGGCCCGATTTTACTGGACTTTCTTGAAAAGAACACCACAGTAACGCAGCACGATATGGGGAAACATTGAAGGCACTGCGCGCGGCCATCTAATGCAAGCGTCCTGGACTTCTTACAGAAGGAGTACTTCTTCTCCAAGACAAGGCGCGTCCTCACATCTCGAAAGCAACGGTAGACCTCATCAAAAAAAGTTCAACTGGGAAGCAATGCAGCATCCACCTTACAGCCCTGACTTATCCCCATATGACTTTCACGTGTTTGAGGATCTCAAGAAACATCTTAAAGGCCGCAGGTTTCAGTCGGAGGATGAAGTGAAGGAAGAGGTTTTGGAATAGTTTCACACGCAACCGAAAGTCTTCTTCCATAAAGGAATTACACGCCTTGTTACACAATGGGATAAATGCCTTAACGCATTTGGAGAGCATTTTTACATTCCTTGTATACAGTTTGGATAAAATAAATAATTTTCGTTTTCATTTGTACGACCCTTATATTTCATTGAAAATACTTAAACTTTAGCTCTTGATATATCACATTAAACTTAATAAAACTGTGATATATTGTGACACGATTCTCTGTGAATACATGGTATCATAAATCAACATGAAATATCCCGGAGAGCAATAATAAAACCCAATGCCATCTGCTTGGGGAAAGATGCAACTTCCTAAGCCTAATAACTTCCGAATAAGTAAATGATATTAATAATTAATATAAAATAACTAAAACAGACATTAAACGTTAATTAAATTTATTAAACCTGTATTTTCTAACGACCACCAGCTTATATTAACACTTTCAAGAACCACGGTGTGCTGAGGAAAGAGCGCAGGGAAATAGGTCACACTGCTCATATGTCCACCGACAGAGAAACGAAAAAAGAAAACTGAAGGGGATGTGCAAAGCAAATTCATCATCATTATCTTTATCATCTTTTGAGAAGATGGTGGTTGAGAGTGAGAATATTTCTTCTAAATTCAACTGAATGCAACACCTTGTAGAGTCCATGCCAAACCGCGTATGTGCTGTAATTACAGCCAAAGGAGGATCAATACCATATTCAACGAAGGTTTCTAATTCATTGGCCGGTGTGTGTATTTTCATATGATATTTTTTTCTTCCTTTTTCTGGCCAGGAATTACCTCCTTGATATTTGTCCGTCTTGTTTTAGTTCACCCTATATAGTCTATGCAAAGTTAGAGTTCTTGGGCGTGTTCAGTTAAATTTCCGTGTGCAATTGTTAGACTTGTTAATTTTTCTTTGCAACAATGTTTATCAATTGAAATGGGAGATTTACGAGGGGCGATTGATAAATAAGGTCTCCATGGCTGTAACTTTTTTATTTGTTAACCGATTTTCAAAATTCTTTTTGTATCTTATACTCACATTTGTCCTCTATGTAATGCACTATTCACTTTTCGACATAGTCCTCATTCCTTTCCAAGCATTGCACCAACGCGTGACTAGTTGGGTGAACTCGTCGGAGAGGAATTCCGGAGTTGTTGTCGACACCAGGATTGAATGGCAGCGTTTAACTCGCCGTCGGAACCAACTCATGCCCCTTAAGGGGCTCTTTCTTCTTTGGGAAGTGGTGAAAGTCGCAATGTACAAAGTCTTTCATCTTTGAACTGTAGGCGCTGCAACGCTTCTGGTGTGTGATGACTCGTGTGCGGACGGACGTTATCGTACTCCAGAAGAGGTCCAAAGCTGCCATTCAATCCTGGTGTCGACAACAACTCCGGAATTCCTCTCCGACGGGTTCACCCAACTAGTCACGCGTTGGCGCAATGCGTGGAAAGGGATGGGGACTATGTCGAAAAGTGAATAGTGCATTACATAGAGGACAAATGTGAGTATAAGATACAAAAAGAATTTTGAAAATCGGTTAACAAATAAAAAAGTTACAGCCATGGAGACCTTATTTATCAATCGCCCCTCGTAATTGAACACACCCGTTTTTTTCGTGGGATAGAGAGTAACTATTTTCTGACCCACGGAAAAAAACAACTGGACGTATCCCAATTAAATTTTCAATTCTAGTTGTTGGACATTGATGCAGTGAAAACCATGCAACCTTTAAAAAATTGAAATTACACTTTTAAAATATAGCTTGACAATTCCTATGAAGATTTCATCTATTATTTCTACTACACATATTGATAAACGTTATTTCCTTATTTCGATAACATTTTCCAATATTTACTCGAGTTTTAAAATTTACGCACGTTCAAGAAAAATAAATTAAAAATTAAAATTTCAAAATATTATGGTTCCATAAGATAAGCATTTTTAAGAAAATTAAGTATTAAGCAAGACGTATAAAAATTAAATTTTAAAATGACTGAAATAACTACAACCTATCCCCAATTTGGTATAAGAATAAATAAGAAGAAAATCAAAACCTTAATTATTTTTCAGATTTCACTTTAAATTCAACATGTTATTAATACAGTTCTAGAAATAAAGTCTAAGACCAGCATGAAAAAAGGAACAGGGGATACGTTTGCAAATTTTCTCATCTTTACATTATTCATTAATGCTTTGCAACCACAAAACAAAACAATATAGAGTGATATTAATTTTAGTATTATTTTTCACAGCCTTGTCAAAAATCCACTAAATTTGGATCGAATTTGAGTGGAAAAAATTTAAGATCAGCTAACTTAAAACTTTGAATAACTTGAAATAACTTTGAGTGTTGTAATGCTTGGTTTGTTTGGCATCTAGTCTAATGACTTCACACAAATGATTGGTCATCGATTCACAGAGGTTTTTAAGCCTCTTCTGTGAGATTTCATCCCTTGTAGCCCATATTGCGACTTTCAACTGCTGTATTGAATGATATTGTTTTCCATTGCTATATACAGCCCTAAAGAGATCCCCGCAGAGATTTTCGATGACATTTTAGTCCATGGTGCATGATGGCCATTCCAGAACGTCTGATTGAGTGCTCTTTTGAATCATTCAGCTCATCCCACAATGGCAATAAATGATTTCCCAAAGTGTCTTGGCAATCAAGTGCTGTTAACTAAATAAATAACAAGAAATTGGACGAATCTATTTCCACATTAAAAAGGTGGTCTTAAACTTTTTTCCAGCATATTACAAGAAAAAACACGAATATTTTTGATTTAATAAAAAGAAATACTTTAATGAAATCATCGTGAAATTCTTATTAAATAAAGCTAAAATTTGTACAATTACCAAATAACTTTAATCAATAATGTTTGCGGTGATTTTTAGATGATCTTAAGCTTTTTTCCAGGAATGTATATTCAAAAAACAGGCTTAAAGATTACTAAAACATTACATATCTATGAGCATAAAAATTTTATTTATCCTCCCATTTAATCAACTTTCATCTCGTATTTCAAAGCAACCGATTAATAATTAATCTTTTTTAGTATAAATCCTTAATAAAAGTATTGGCAGTTTTCTCCCATATATTATTGCCCATGTAACTGGTTGTCATTATGACTATCTTCATTTACTATCAACATTTCAATATCATTAGAATTTTATTTTCTTTTATTAATCTTTTTATCTGCAGTATCTCAAAATGCGTTTTGGTTATTTTTTAACTCAAAAATTGAGTTATCTGAAGTTTGATTTCATTTTGAACGCATTCGATATTCTAAGGAGACAAGATCTACGGTTTCACTACAGAACTCGTTTGATCTTGTTCTGTGACCCCATAATTGCTATTCCGTTGGAGTAGAAAGCAAATCTCCCCGGCAAACTGTCTCGCTCGGTGACCGATTCTCACCTGATCCTTTGGTCTTGGCTGAGATCGTACTGCTTGAAGGCCCAATGCCTAATTTATTGACAGCTGCGACGTAAACTTGGTATCTGCTTCCGCATTCCAGCCGTGTAATTAAATATCGATCGTATTCGTGATCTAAAAATACGTCCTCCCATTCACCAAACTCTTTCTTGTAGAACAAATAATACCCTGGAATCAAATAGAGAAAATATTTATTGCAAAATGGAAACCCTCACAAACACAACAAGGCAATTGCAATAACATGTTCACAAATCTAAAGCAAATTTAACTATAATATCTACTTTAATACTGATTTAAAATCAGCTTACAAATATTTCTTAGACTATATTGTTATTTGTTTCTTTCCACTTATGAAGAAATAAACAATTAAGTAATAACAATAAATGTAAAATTAAACTTTCAGTTTAAAAATAAGCATGTGATATAATGAGAATGTTTGTTTTACAAATATCGTGACAATTTTACTTAAATTTTGTAAACAGATTGGAGAGGGAGCAAACTTGACAGTTAAATTATTGAACCGGTGTTTGCTTGCGATTCTAATGATTACTATGCTTTGCAAACATCAAAGGAAAAAGAAAAAGCACTGAATGTATTATTCACAAGTTGACAAAGCTTTTGATATATTATACAGGGTGATTTACATCGAATGTAAAATACTTAAAGGGGGTATTATAGAGGTTAAGATAAACACAAAACGTCCTATGAACATGGGTTCAAATATGAACGATAACTGAGATATGAACAGAAATAAAAATGCCGCCACCAAGATCAACAAGTTAATAACTCAGGTTCTGTAAAGCCTAGATTAATGCAATTTGGGGGAATAACAAGGTACATAAGACTGTGCATACCGTTAAAATTTGATTGAATTCCAACGAGAAGTTTCCGAGTTACACAGTCAAAATTGTGACAAGTGCTAGTTAGTACTCACAAGTGAACACGTATTATGATGTTGAATGAGTAACTTGAAAACTTCTTGTTAGAATTAGATCAAATTTTAAAGGTATACACAGTCTTATGTACTCTGTTATTCCTCCAAATTTCATTAATCTAGGCTTTACAGAATCTGAGTTATTATAACTTGTTGATCTTGGTGGCGGCATTTTTATTTCTGTTCATATCTCAGTTATCGTTCATATTTGAACCCATGTTCATAGGACGTTTTGTGTTTATCTTAACCTCTATAATACCCCCTTTAAGTATTTTACATTTGATGTAAATCACCCTGTATATTAGTTTTGACAAGGATTTAGGGACTTTGAATCTCATCAAACGGGAAGCGAATTGTTTTGGAATGCCCTCTCATAATCACACATGTTTGCTAAAACGCAGAATTTCTGGTTAGATGAGGCTAAATAATTTCTCCGGTTTACGGCTAGATATGAACTAAATCATGGAAACTAACAGGAAATTACATAGGCAAATAGGAATATTCAAGTGACGAAAAGAGCATCACTTGAAAACAGTAGCATGAATATTTCTAGATTATCAAAAATTGATTAAGAACAAATCATGGACAATTATCATGATCAAGAAAATATGGTAACTAACTATTTGTAATTAATAGTTTGTAAATGTTTGATGCTTATTGGAAAATGCGTGTTTTCTACAGAAAAAATTTAAAAGAACTATGATATGGAATTGCCAGTGTACGAAGGAGAAACCTCTTTCAAAAAAGAACATCCCAGACATGACTATGCCTTGATGATTTTATGGATATCTCAATCTTGCTGTTGAGAATGAAGACACAGCTTTCGAAATACGTATCTGGCGTTCCATATCTCGGATATTTTGTTGTGGTTAGAGGGTTTTCCTTCATATACAGGAAATGATCTCAAATTTTATAAACAACAAGAAATTCGGACTATACAGTTTTATTCAGTTCGTGTGGATAGTTTTGTGTAATGTAGTCGGACGTTCGAACTCAACGTGGCTGACAAATTATGGTTGCTCCTTGTTCAGGTGAATATGACAGGTCATAAAGTCATTACTATCGTCGACAGCAAAGAATATCACTCTGTAATGTTATAAAGCACATATCTGTAGTCTCACTTATTTTCAAAAAAAGTACCACTTTATACCGATGAAGTGGTACATGTCAAATCTTATGGAGAAAATCGCGAGATGATTCGTTTCCTGCTTCTGACAACTACTTTGAACGCCTATTCAATATGGCTGAATGCTGAATTTAACATCACGATCCAGAGGCCAAGCAAAAGAGCAAACACTGGAAACATATGTCATCATTAATGCTAAAAAAGACGAAGACGCAGCTGTCATCGAGTAGATGATGCTGAGAGTTTTTTGGAAATTCCCTTGAGAGATTAGGCCATAAGGGCACTAGAATCTACCAAAACATTAATGTGACCTCCTGACAAATTACGAGCGCCGTCAATAAATCCGTTACGGGTAAGTGACTAAGGAGTGCGCTTGCACCAGAATATGCGCCAGGTCCTTCTTTGCGTCTGACGATGACGCACTAGAGTAGATCGAAAATTTCTCCACAATATGTATCTTTTAAGTATTACCAATCTCTTATATATCGTTAGAATCACCCTCCTTTACTCTTTTTACTACAGCAAACGGCACTGTCATATGATTCATTATTAGGTTGCTAGGCAACGCAACACGCAAACTTTTTGCGCTTGGTCTGCTGTTGTAATGTAAAAATAGAGTCGTATGAAGTAGACAGAAAACTGAACAGAGATATGCAATAAAAGTTTGCGTTAGGCTTGGGAAAACTGCAGCACAAACTACTACTCTCACGTCATCAAGAACAATCTCATGCGCCACTCTCGCATCACTTTGCGGAGCAAAGATTCATTCTACACTTGGACAACGCGTCGGCGCACACTGCCAACATAACGAAGGAAACGTTAGCAAAAATGAACACTGAACTCATGGTACATCCCCCTACTCTCCGGACTTAACCCTATATGATTTCTAGCTGTTTCCTACGGAAAATACCTAATTTCGGGAAAGATGTTTGCAAGTTAACGCAGTCAGGAAGTTAACACAGCTGTCAGGAGTATCCATACCAAGCTTGGCAAAAATGGTCTCTGGGAAGTTGACGAACGTTGGATTAAACGCTGGAACCACTGCATCGATACGCTGGGAAGATATTTCGAAAAGGAATAACTTGTTTTCGTTATTTGCAATAATTTTTTTCCAGGAATATTTATCTGAGGAATTTTTGATCTACACTCGTAGCTACTTTGGCTTTTGAAATCCTCCCTCGCCCCTCCTCTAAACCTATTCATCTGATCTAAACATCCAGTGATTTCTTCCTCTTCCCTTGCATGAAGAGCTCATTGCATGATGCCCATTTTTAGGAATATGAAGAGTGATTTTCCAGGAGGAACATTTCTACAACAGCGAAAGTTAAGCCTTTCCTTATACATCAAGAATTTTAGCATGCATTCAGAAGAGAGAGAACTGAAAAGAACTATTCATTTAAACAGGTCATCTTGCGAGGTTATCGGCAGCTTAAGGACTTGGCTGTCAGTGTAAACGGAAAAGAACCGTCGACCAAGCGTATTAGTTGAAACAGTGGAGAGAGTCAAGGATTATTGGACGTGTTGCGTGGAACCAGAGGGGCACACACAAAACATTTGAAGAGTGAAGGAAAACTTTCTGAATTCATGGTTCTTTCGTGTATTGCTTTTAATTGTATGTGTAATACTTTGGAAAATACAGAATCATGTATTTTCCAAAGTATTCTAGTAAATCTACGACCCTTGGCAAAAATTATTCTAACATAACATGCAAAACTGAATTCATAATGATGTAATTATTAGTCTCAGTATTACATCAAAATAAAAATTTTACAAATTACGAGTGCTAAAAATACATTATTAAAATAAAAGTTAAATGTGAAAAAATATAACACAACATAGCTTGAAGAAAAAATTATTCGAACAAGTAAAACAAAACAAGAATGATGACATCAAAATAAAGTTCAATATTTTGTGGCACCTCATTTAGCCTTTATAACAGCTTTGATCCAAGCATTTACAATAACCATCCCAAGGGGAGGCCGTGGCCTGGTGGGCTTTCACTCACAACTTCTGTGAAGTTAAGCCATATCAGGCACGGCTAGTCAACGGATGGGCGACTCATCAGTGACTCACACACCCTTTACCCCCCCCCCCCCGGCTGCTGTGACCGTCATACAGTAGTCATTAATCCAGGTCCATCCAGAGACCCAACTTGTCGGCCTCATGATAATACACCTCTACACACGGCCCTTGTGACACAACAGTGACTGGAGGAACATGCTACCGACTTCACGACAATGATTTGGTCAGCACGTTCCTCAGATTGCAATCCCATTGAACATTTGTGGGACGTCGACGTCATAGATCAGGTCGTCACCAACACAACTGGTAAATGCAGCATCGTTATGGACTATTAGACTCTCTTCCACGACGGGTCGCCGCCGTTATCCAGGCCAGAGGGGCCCCAACATATTAGGCAGGTGTGCCATTACTTTTGATAGGTGTGTGTATACCAGCGTTATCTCCTCCCCCAATGTTGATACGGCTTTCATCAGAGAATATTACTTTGTTCCAATCATCAACATTCCAATTTCTATGCTGTCTAGCCCGCTGTAGAAGAATTTTCCTGTGATGCTGTGTCAGCATTGGCTTTTTTTTGATTTGCAGTATTTAAAACCTATTTCGTTTAATCTGTTTCTTACAGTTCTATCACTAACGTCATTATCGCACTTTTTCCACTTCATGTTTATCTCCTTGGATGTAGATTTGTATTTTCTTTGCAACTTTTTCTTAGTGCCTGATCTTGCCTCTTGCTTGTTGCTCGTCTTCTACCCCTACCGGGACGATTTTCTGTGGTTGCTGAGTGGTCGAATTTTTTTCAATATACAATTTACTGTTGATAGGGCACATGCAATACAATTTGCAACACCCCTTTGGGTTTTACCTTCTTTCAACAGGCAATTATTTGGATTTTTTGTGCATCATTGCGTTGCTCTCGTAATTTGACCATTTTAATGTGATTTATTACCAACAATAATTGTGCAGTAAACTGTTACTACCTGCATTTATAAAATGTACGTGTCCCATTGAACGCTAAAAATCAGAATTTACATGTTCTAATAGTTTTTTACAAAGTTGGGAACGTACGAATAATTTTTTTCTTAAGCAATATTATTAAATATTTTTTCGACAGTTTAAATTTTACTTAACAATGCAATTTTTGCCACATACGAGGTCTGTTCAAAAAATACGTAGACTGACGTCATAAAACAAAATATACTTTATTCAGAAGTTACACATCTGGGTCCCCTTCAAAGTACTCTCCTCCCCGACGCACACACTTATCCCAACGGTGTTTCCACTTTTGGAAACAGTCCTGGAACGCTTCTTTTGTGATGTCCTTCAGCGCCTTCGTCGCATTTGCCTTTATGTCGGGAATCGTCTCAAATCTCCTTCCTTTCAAAGGTCTTTTGAGTTTGGGAAACAAGAAGAAGTCACAAGGAGCGAGGTCAGGTGAGTAGGGTGGGTGAGGAAGAACAGTGATCGAGTGTTTGGCCAAAAACTCTCGAGTTCTGAGGGCTGAATGGGCTGGAGCGTTGTCGTGATGAAACAACCAGTCACCTCTCGTCCACATTTCTGGCCTTTTCCACTCGTCCAGTGGCAGTTTTTCCGAGTTTAACACAAAATTTCACAGCAACTCTTTGCTCGTTCAAGTCACTCATTCTAAAAATCCGCCAAACGAAAAAAAACACACTTCACAAACAACCGTGTAGCTAATCAACCAATACTGATATTTGCAATCAAAAAACTGCCTTGTAATCAGCGGATCTGTCAGAAGATGGCGACACCAAGCGATTTAGATTGGGACCAACAGGGCCCGCGCAATTCAAACAGTCTACGTATTTTTTGAACAGACCTCGTATGTACAGATGCAGTGACAGAATATTAATAAGGCAGCGTCTATTGATTAGACATAGGAGTCAGGCGTGTCTCCCTTGACCTCCCTATCAAACGTCCAGACAATTGGCAAAAAATTATGTGTCTGGAAAGGAAAGAGAAAGAACGAGTATTGATTGGAGAAACTCAGCAACTAAAACAGAAAAAGCTCTACTGGCGCTTGAAACATCTGAACAACGGGAGTTTCGAAAAGAGCAAGAGGGTATAAGAGCTTCTACGTCAAGGGCAAGAAAAACTTGAGTCTAAAATATCTGGTGATGCTCCGTAGTGGTGAGGCAAGTCAAGAAGAGTATATCACCTAGACTTCCTGGTATTTTTTAGTAGAATGGATAATCCCTTTGCTCTGTGTTGTTTGATTGAGTATTTTTAACCAATTGGGAGTTATAATTTAATTTTTTGAGATTGTTCTCTTTACCTACAAGTGTATTTATCCCGGGCAACGCCGGGTACCTCTGCTAGTAATTGTATAATTTTTATTTTGATTAATACCACGGTCTATAGTTATACATGGTCATCGAGATCCATTGTTAAAATGAAGCTAAAGTTCTAGCTCCCAATAGGGCTTGAACTCTATTGAAAAGTGGCGCTACATGTACAATCGGCCCCAAAACGCCTGCAGCGACGCCCTATCGACAGACAGAAACTTTACTTTCATTTTCAGTTTCAATGAAAAACCTCTATCGCAGGTCACGGTCGGCCCTGGTGCGATCTATGTGGCACCTGGCACGATCTGTTTTCCTTAGCTTCTCGAAACAATGGAAAATGGCCGAAGCTCGATGACCATGAATATCTATAGTCCGTGATTAATACTAATAACAGGGAATAGGGAGAACGGGAAGCGATGTTGCTAACTGATTCAATGCTAAATTTATGAAATAAAAACAGCGCCAAAGCGGAAGAACGTTTGGACTGGTGAACTAATCGGCTGTTCCTTTTTTTTTCACTCCCCATTCAAACCGCTGTTACTTTCACTTCCCCCTCCGATTCTACTGGATAAAGAAAGTACACGAAGAAAGAAACATGGAAGGCGGGAGGAAAAAAATATTCACAAGTGGTGAACTTTTGAATATCTTTTCCTCCCACCTTCCATGTTTCTTTCTTCGTGTCTTTTCTTTATCCCAGTATAATCGAAGAAGACAAATTTCAATAGCTAATTTTTTTTTACAGTTGTAATTAAATTTCGGTTTTAACTGTTAGGCAATCATAACCGTATGTAATACTATAAATCAATTTGCTACAATTAATGCATTTAAAGCTAAGTTGACAAATTCTTAAAAAATGAACATTAAATACAAAAAGAATCGCATAATTAACAACTCATATGCGCGGTAATTAACATGTATTTAATTATATTAAAAAAAAATTGACAAACATTGAGCTTGTATGGTTTTTATTGATGATTTTTAACACATACTAAAGGAATGTTATACATATTCTCTTGCAAACAGGGATTACACGGACAGTCTTGAATCTCCTCAGATTATCACCAATAAATACAAAAAATGAATTGGACAGTGGATAAATAATGAAATCAGCAGTTATTAAAGTTTTTAAAAACTTCACCAGTCATGCCATTAACGATTACTATCAGTATTATAAAGAAAAAATTTAGAAACAAAAATGTAAAAGGAGAAATATATATCTCTTAATTTCCTAATGGAACGAATCATAAGATTAAAAAAAATAACAACAATCTAGCTAAACATTGTATATTAAATAACTACAATCCAAATAGGTAAAACATAAAAATTATAATAGCAGAAAGGGATCACAAAATTTATAAGAGAGAAAAATTACAAAAATGTGCATGGAAATGTAATGAAAACATTTCCAGTGTTTATAATATTTATCAGCATTGTGAAGTTCACGATTTTGAAAACGGCTCAGAAAATTCTAATTTTTAAAAAAGTATACAGTAATTTTTCCGTTGATGATTCTTCACACATTTCAATTTCAGAGGTATCAATTGTCTCTAAGGCAGTTTTCATATTTTTACTGACAGCAGGCTGATAACAAAATACTGGAAATTTTTCATTAAATGCCGTCTCCCGTTTACTGAAAATGTTAAAAATGATGATGTAATATTTTAAATTAAAACAAAATGCCTATTGAATTATTGAATATTTATAATCACCTTTTAATTAATCATGGTAATTGGAAGTCGAGATATTTTTTTAGCTAAGTTGCATCTTAGACGAAGCTCACTTACGTTACTCCATTTCTTAATTTTGCTTTATAACATTTCATTAACGCATCCGTTTCATTAAAGCAATAATTTCGTTAATATTGATACTATTCGAATGCACAGCTTTCTGTAATGATGTTAACAATTATTGCCGAATTTCTACCTTTGATTCCCTAAAGACTTGAAGCTCAATATATGAAGAACAGGCCCATTTTTAAATCTTTCATTTTCAAACGTTGACCCCAAATACTGCAACTGAAACTTTATTAACGTTTTAGTTTCGAATTACTAGTTCACCAGTCCAAACACAAGGATCGCTAGTTATTTCCGCATTTCTAAAAAAGTGCTGAACTACGCTTCCCGTTCTCCCTATTCCCTGCTAATAATTTAAAAACAATTCAAAGATTGTAAATTCAGTTTTGCATGTTGTGTTGGAATAATATTTGCTAGTGGTTGTATATATTGCATTACACGCTAATGATATCATTTCAAAACTAGTTTATCAGCTTATTTCTTTCCTAAGTTATCGCTTATAGGTTCATGCTAATAGATAAAATCTCGAAATATTGATTTACAAAATTTAACGAAGTAAGGATCCAGGTAATAATGATATTACACAAATTAACAAAGTTACACTCTTCAGTCAATCCAACATACACAATATTAACAATCTCTTGAAATAAATTTTATTTTTATCGATGATTAGAGAATTTATTGAGAAGTTATTATTCACGAGTACGGTTGCATCGATAATTATCATAAAAAATATCCAATCTGAAGTTAGTTCTCAGCTTCATTAAGTTTTCATAAGCTTCATCAGCTTATTTCTCAATTACTAATGAAGAGAATGCAAAGTTTGGTGAAAACAGTTCAAATTTCTCTCCAGAACTGAATCATATCATCGGATTGTAGACTGAAAATTAGACGAAGTTCAGCAGAAAAAAATAGATAGAAAGGAAGAAAAAGAAAAAGTTTATGTGGAAAGAAAATAAATCTGATGATGTAGGAACATAATATGCCGAAAAGAAAGGAGGTTTTACGACAGAGGAATAAAGGAATTCGTTTTTATAGACGATAATTTCCACCTCAATTGGGCGCAGCATGATCGTATGATATGGACCTGCGAAGTAACGTGATGATGCTCATTAGGGAGGCTCCTTGCACTTGAATTATTTTTATGGTAGATCAGAAGATGAAAGATTTTCCCATCTTAGATTCTCACATAAGTTCTAGAATGGCATATGTTATGATATTTTCGTAGCTGCTGAAAATTTCCTTTTAATAATGGTCTTTACGCAAAGGATTTTCTTTTATCCTAAATAATAAATGAACGTAGAAAACTGCAGCTAAACGGTAAATTGTAGCAACAAGAAAGCTGTCATCAGCTAACACATGCACACGCTTCTCTTTGACTATAGTGCACACACTTTCATTTTGTACATTATAAAGTAATGAATATATTATGTAAAAGGTCTGTCGGATAGGATGACAAATGTATGATCTTAGATAACTAAGATCTACAAGAGGATAAAGTCAAACTAGGAATTTTATCATACACTCATTTAATTTTCCTCATTCTGATATTCATTTTGATTGGCATCACTGCATTTCTACGAGGCATGAAAAATGAATAAGCTTGTTCTACTTTAAATAAATAAATTATTAGAAATGATTTAAGCAGCACATTGCTAGTACATGCTTCATGGAATATTATTTCTAAGAGCTCCTTCTCTCAAATAATTACACCATAAAAGCCATTAAGTAATATAGAAGGGAATTTTAATAAGCTTAAATTTGCTATCCGACTTATTTGAGAGCAAATAGAAGAGCACTCTGATTATAGATGCACGGTCAGATTTCTCTCTTGAAAGGCGTTTTGTTAAGAAAAATGATGTAAAGAAAATGAATTACATTATTCAAAGAGGAACACTAATCTTGCAGGTGGCATAAGAGCTGCAACTCCCATTTATTGGAAATTAAATTTCTTTGAGCAGTTCATGCAAGATGTTTTCAAAATTTTCTATTAGGAAATGACTTTGCAATAAACGTATCAAACTCAACGTTGCCATAATATCGTCTCCAACATCTCCCTCGCTTCCCTTATCTTTCGATTTGCACCTGTTTGCAAAGCTAAAATCGGTATTAAAAGGCCGTCGCACAGAAAATAACAAAGAGGATCGAGCAGGACAACGACAATGCTCGAATGCTTTGCTGAAAACAGTTTGGAAAAAGAATGCAAGGATTTAATAGATAATGCCATGAATGAATACCTACAAAGGGAATGTTTTCCGTCTTGAATCACTGAAGTAAAGAATGAATTTATAAATAAATCTGTTCATCAGATTTGGTATTTAAAACAAAAATATTATCATTATATATTCCATTCATTATTCAGGGTTTTAAACTTCATTTTTACTTTATAAGTGCGAAACAAAGGCTATTGCACTTTTACACAACCTATCCCTATAAATAGTTCATTAGCAAAATAGTTTGCTGATAAAATCTAAGAAGCGGACAACCGAAATGCCAAAGAACGATAGATTACACAGGCCTGCATTTTTTCACTTTTGGAAAATTGTCTTGAATTAAGAGGCTGATTTTCATGTTTTTTGGTGTGCTGAATCCAAAAATGACATCCGTTTTCTCCCATCACGTAAGGATTTTCACGAAACGCAAGGACAGTTCACAAAAAAACACTACATATGTAACAATACGGATTTATTAAAAACCAAAATTTGTAAAAAAATAGGTATATAAGGTGAAAAGTATGTTTTTAAACAAATATATAAAAGTGAAACTTAGAAATTAATAGCAGGACGCAAGTTTATCTTAACCTTACTCAGCCGCGTAGCGTTTTCGCTGCTTTTGAAAGCTTCTTTTTAGGCTTTTCCTTTTATATGTTGCTAACTCAGTTTCTCGGAGCAATCCCCAGTAGTAGACCGCTATCATATTAATCATTAGTTATTTAAAGTCATGCAAAGATTACATGGCGCTTTGTGGAAAAAAGCTGAACGTGATGAAGAGAAACGGTGTCATTTTCGAATTCAGCACAACAAACAACGTCAGAATATGATCAATTCATGAAAACAATAGTCCAGTCAGCATTTAGCTTATTAAGACAATAGGATTGGTGTGGGAAGGCCTGATTACAATTCCTAAGTTACCGAGTTAGGAAACGTTGATGTCTTTTTAGGAGCGTCATACATGGAATGTTTTATCAACAAATATCTATCGGTCCTAAAAATTTGTCAACAAAGGAATCAAAATTATTTTTTTTTAATGATCAATTTAGCCGCAATTTAGTTTTTTTTTTTAGCAGATTTTCGTAGAAAAGTGCTTATGTGATCGGTTTGTCCAACTGTCCGTCCGTCCGTCTGTCTGTAGACAATTCCAACAATGCATTGCAACAATGAACGAAGATCTAATCATATATATCATGCTTTTAAATTATTAGGTGAATTGCCACGAAATGAGTGTAGGCTTTGATTTACTTTACTTATTCCACAACGGCATGCAAGATAATAATAATAATAATAATAATAATAATAATAATAATAATAATAATAATAATTTCCAAGGACTAACACCAGCAGATACTAAATGTCACCTTAAAGGGCAAATGATACCAAATCAGAAGTTGATTTCATATAGTTTTGAATACTTTCCTGATATTAATATCAATTTTATTGTTCTTTTACTTTCATTTTTAATAAGACATCATAATTTAAAGGCCACTTCCGGTAATATAAATTCAGAATTTTGTCAAACTTATAACGTCAGCTTATGACGTCAGCTTTTGCTATCCGAGGCCGACGAGATTTACAGGCCGTGGCGCGATTCACAAGCCACAGGCTCAGGCTCGATGAGATTTACAGGGCCGATTAATCTCGTCGGACTCGGCTTGGCAACGTTGACGTCACGCACAGCTAACGTTTTTAAATGGACCACCCCCCCCCATTTCGCTTATTTGTTGCCTCTTTCTTAAAAAATTTGTACCTTTTTTTCCATAAAAACTTGTTGTTTTCTTTTTTTATATTAAATTTTTTCTGATTATTTATTATCTCGAAAGCGATATTTTTGGTCTCATTTGCCCTTTAATAACTCATCATCATCATCATCATATTTTGATAGCGCAGAAATTGCCCTGTATCGCAGAAACAACATTCCTTCTCCCACCAACTCGATGATAGAATCATATGACGATGAAAAATGATATAAAAATCATATTTTATAATGGATGCTCTGTTAATTCAATCCTGACAACCTCTAAAATGGCTCGCTACTAACATAAGCTCCTGTGTCAGGCGAATGTGGCTGTCAGAAGAACTAGCGGAAAGAACGTAACAATGAAACAGTTAAGAGTTGCGGGACTTCCCCTTTTACAGACCATAATGAAATCGTATTTAAAACGAAACCGAAGTGATTCTGGGACAGCTCGATTAGCGAGTGATCGACAGATTGAATACAATACTCCAGCAGTATTGGTCTTCACTTGTAATACTCCAATATTGCCTTGCTGGTCACTTTTATTATCGCACCATTACTATCTCCAAGTCTGTTCCCCTTTACAAAGTTAAAAAAAAACACTATATTATGAGTCTAACTTAATTATTTCTAGTTTTTTCTTGAATAAACGGGTAAGATGGAAGCATGTTTGATATCTACAATCGATAAGAACGTATATTACGCATGCATCAGTTTCCTTTTTCTTTCGTGCCGGGTACTATAATGCACACGCATGCTTTTCTGTGTAGTTGACAAATATTATTCGTCGGCAGAAAATAATGCTTTTTTTGTAATTTTTAAATTTCTTATCCATTCCTTTACTATGGCAACTGCAAATGATTGGGATCAAAACTCGTTATCGAAAACGACTGCTGCTGAAAACCATTACTGTAAAGGTTCGTAGGTAATGTCACGGACGCAGAAACATACTGTTACCTTGATGTTTTACAATTGTATTTTAATTCACCTGAAGAATATTAATTTGTCTTCTGTTTATCTTGTGCTCATTAAAGATATTTGTATTAAAGCCACGTCTGTCTATCTATAGTAATTTTATAAGTGACATGATAAAGTTGCCTATATCACTGCAATAAACACTTGCAAAAAAAGTACGAGTAACCTTAATGTGATATGGAGAAACGTTAAATACAGAGAAGTTTTTTAATAAGAGAAGTTACGTGTTTTATATGAAATAACCTTAAAATCTGAACTTACCCATTATGAAGTCAGTTCGTTTATATGTATTATTCACTATATTAAATCAAATTTCTATGTTTACGTTTTAAAATTCCGGCATCATTTAATCGATTTCATAGTGTATCTCTTAAAGCTGGTTAAATCTTCGATGAAGACTTTGATGAAACATACCATTTTCATACAGTCCAGTGCTTCATTGTATTTACGCTGAAACTTTTAACCCAATATTAACAATCGCCAAGAGCACTGGTGACAGAAACAGTAAAGCTCACTAAATTTTCGTTTAGCCTCAGTCAGTGGAATCACCTTTTAAAGGGGGTTTAGCGTATTGATTAAAAACCCGAGGGATTATATGTACGTGGTAACATCTCTGAAACAGAGAAAGAGGTTGACATGCTGAGAAATTTCTGGGGTTGATTAACTCCAGAGAGAGAGAGAGAGAGAGAAAGAGAGAGAGAGAGAAAGAGAGAGAGAGAGAGAGAGAGAGAGAGAGAGAAAGAGAGAGAGAGAGAGTTTATGCGTGCAGAAATTTATTCAGGCATAGAAATCCAATGTGTACTTATTTATCACGCTGAATACTTTTTTCTTCGGCATCCCATGTTTAAAGCTGACAACATGGAAATTGAACTCGCCTATTGTCTTAACAATGAAAGAAATCTTGGGCGTCTTCCAAATAAATATCGATTTTAATTGTTAACCATTATTGTATAGAAATGTCGAACAATTCACAATCGGCAATTTTATTGCACATGTTCAGATTTTCTTTCGTTGGACAGACCATAAAATAAAATTTGAGCTGTAGTTTATTTCCCAGATTGCATTTGTAAAGATGAAAATTATTAAATGATAGATTAAAAACCCACTGATAATATATTCTATTTATCCAGCTTTGATTAATGAATTATGTTTAAAAATTTCATCAAATACTTAAAAAATACAACAGTAAAAATATACAAGGGAATTGTATAATGACCAATATAGTAAAGAGAAAAAATAATGAGATTAACAAATATGGAAGGTTGTTTCATGTCTATGGTGACGAGAATACTCTTAAATGTAAGTCTACTGAGCTTTATGTGATGGCCCTTTCTTCAAGCAATCGCTCGACATCTTAGTTTTCACTTAGTAAGAGGCTTCTAGGGAGAACAGCGAGGTCGAGTCTGTTCCACTCCTCTTGACAGGTTTTCCATAATCCAGAAAGTGTTTTCGGACGTCTTACCTGAAGAGCTCTTTTATGGAAACCGAATCCGCGAAAAACCATGAGAGTGGCCTCGGGTGGCCTGATCGGGATGTTGGAGAATGGGATAACCTTAATTCCAGTTTCCTTTCCCATTCGAGCACAATACTGGACAGTCGATTTAGCAGTGCGTTTGGATCCTTTTCTTGGTGCATATACACGCCCTTAGGCTACGTAACCGTGGGATATCTTTATGAAATGTGTTCCAAGAGATTTTTCTGATATGTAGCAGGGAGCATTTATCTTTGATTTAGATCCCACATTTTTGATGGTCAGATATCCGTTCTAGTTGTACTCATCAACCACCATGAATCCTTTGCATTGGTGCAACCCAGTCATATAGAGTCGTATCACCCCGTTGTCGATAAAAAATTATCCGTGTTCTTGCCATCTCTCGATAGATAGACCCAAGCCTCATCAAAGGCGACAATTTTCTTCCATTTTTTGCCTGCCATATGGCATTCATACAGTTTTCTACTGTTGGTTTGCCACTCTGCAATGCGTTTTGGCAAGAAAGCGTGAACATGGGACTTATGACAGCGCGTTGTAATTTCAAATCTTAACGAACAATACGGTTTATCGATGCAATTTCACTTTTGCTTGTAATTTCCCGTTGTGTTGACAGATTTTCCTTAAGAGCTAGCCTCTTCACTGTTCGAATGTTATTCTTAGTACGGGAAGAACGGGATGCGCTTTTCGTTCACTATTGATTGTTCGGATCCATTTGTATTCTGCGTTTGATAACTTTTGTTATACAATTCTATAAGTCTGGAATACTAGAACCAACATCGAAAAAGGCTACGACGTATGCCTTCCAGAACGGTTTAATTTTTGAGGGCATTTTAGCAGCAAGATTTAAAATGAAGAACGGAATGATAAGTTCGATTATTACTGAACTCATATGTAAAATTTCACGAGTTTCGTACGTTTCAAATCAGTGCTACGACGTTTTAGCAATTGTCAACATAAACATGAAATAATCCTCCATACAAATGTGAAAATTTGGTGCAAAAAAAATTTGATGATTGATGCAAAAATTTCAAAAGGCACTGGGTTCCACATTCTATTCTTGGCTGTTTCTTATTCCTTTGGAAATTTGGTCAAGTTCTTTTCTATCCCTGTAATTAGAGGGGCAATGACTTTGTTTGTTTGGATGTTGCTCAGTCGTCCACTTTCTCTATTGTATCATGGACTCTTTTATTAAAAATGCTAAACTTTTCAGTAAGTAAGTGGAAATTGGTCCATATCCGTTACGGTTTATGAGATAAATTTTGTATATTATCTAATTTGCATAATCATTTCGACGGAAAATCAACAACAGATAGCCCATCGATGATTTCATATTTGTTGACAATAGAATTGGCATATCTCCATTTTCTGCAAAGTTAGGATGGGGGAAAAAGATTTTTGATCCATCCCGTATAGTCAACTTAATTCTTGTTTTACCTTCTTATAATGCGCTATTCTCAAACGCAGTTTTCATATAAACAGAACAAAAATACGACAGTTCTCTACAACTTTGACTCAGAACATAAGACTAAGGAGAAAATCACTTCACTTGAGTAAATAATATATTTTTTAGGCCTTCATATGTGAAATCGAACGTTTATCTTGTATTTATCTAAATAGTAGTTGTTTCAAAAGGCATCGGATTCCACATCTGAACATCTTGCATTGAGTAGCTTCTCCTTTTGCTCTGATGACAGCTTTTAACCTGGCAGACCTACTGTTGACAACTGCAGAAAATTGCTCCGTCGTGACAGATGCCTAAATTTATTTACAGATGCAACAAGCTCTTTCTTGGTAGTTTGAGCTTCGATTATTAATTTTCCAAAAATTTTCAATCGGATTCATATCCGGAGAATGGGTAGGTTAGGTTAGGTTAGGTTAGGTTAGGTTAGGTTAGGTTAGGTTAGGT
>JAHWFO010037539.1:430678-455984 GCA_023313115.1 Rhysida immarginata
GAGGAGACGTTCAAACAGTTTCCTGACCCTCGGCAAACAAACAATGCCATCACTGAGAAGGGAAAACGGGGGGGGGGGGAGACTTAATTTTGACGAAGGGGGAGGGGGATAATGGTAAGTGTTTACAAAAGCAACCTGACAGAGATAAAACGTTTTGCAATGAATGTTAGTCTGTCTCTTCCAGCTGACACATTTCTTTATTTTTATGTATTTAATCCCTAAAAAATAGCAGTCTTCATGAGCTAATAGAAGCTTAATAATAAAAGGCTTTATAACCATGCGTAATTAATTCCTATTCAATTCATATTGAACTTCATGTACAATTATAAACTGAAAAAAAGGAATTATATATTAGATATCAAAGTACAAAATCTATACGAGTCATAAAGAAGTAATAATGAAGGAAAAGGTGGTAATTTGGCCTTCCCATTTTAGTTTTTGCTTTTTTTATTTGGTAATAGATTAGTTATAAGCTATTCTAAAACCAGATACTATAGCGGAAAGAGTGTGGTATTTTGTTGGCATGAAGCACCATTTTTTTAAATATATAAAATACTAAATTTTTTGAATAATCATTTTTTTTTGTTCAATCCAAACACATTAGATGACATCAGGTGTACCATCCTATAGGCATCGAGAAAATACATATATTTATACTCAAGAATAAAAAAGAATAAAATCAGCATTCAATAGTCAAAACATTCAAATTAGTAATTAATAATATCTACTATTATCTAAGAATGAAACTTAGACGAGTTTTCTCTGAAGTAAAATAAACATAATATTATTTCTGCTATAAAAACTAAAAATTAACAAATTAAAACAATTAAAGTTTAATTCTTGCAGAAGGACACTCCGCGTTTGCATTATTTTATTTAATGACAGAAATCAAATAACATCATATCACAATCCGGCACAATAACTACGAGCCCACATTTATCACCTTTGTCATTGTATCCATTTTTTACTCCTGATATCGTTTTCTTTTGCTACCATCGCAGAAGATGCAGTTAGCATCCAAGTTTTCAGATAGAGTACTCTGTTCAGGTTAAGAGCATCTTCCAATTCGGTTAATTTTCTATAATTTCTTCCTTTTCTTCCTCTTCGTTTCAACTGGTGTGGTTGTGGTACACTCTCTGGGCTCTGGTACGGCTGCTCCTCCCTCGTACACTGCCTCTATCACGGATAGCACGGCCTCTACTACGCAGATCAAGACCTCGGTTATGGTCACGACCGCATTCACCACCAAAGAACGTGGTGAAATCGAAATGTTGATTACAAACCATATATCTATTATGGTCCCTTGGGCCATATTTCTAAGAGTGTCTTATCTTATAAGAGCGGGTAGGTTAATCAATGGTGGAAAACAGATTACCTAGGCACTTACGGTATTCCAACGACGGAATTTTGCGCCAAGACCCAAAAACCTAAAGAACCTATAGAAAGTCAGACTCGCCAAGAAAAGAGTCAGACTACCCACTGGATCCTGGTGAATGTCCTCAAGTAAAGTAGAGTTTAACGTGAGATGACGAATATGTGCCAGAGCGACACATTCATAAAGAATAAGATGGGCCGTTTCGTCCACCAAGTTACACTTTGAACTTAGTAATTTCTCCCGAAGAGGATCCCCATTCTATATAAATGCTTTCGTAGTTAATCATGACTTGTAAGAAAGCCCATAATAACCGTAGTTTATTCCTACTAAGCCGCAGAATACTAGTTATTAGACTCTGAGAAGGTTTCTTAATTATGATTCTAGCATGTCTTTGATCGGTGGTCTGTTCCCACCTTTTCATCATCGCTTGATAAGAGATGCTGTTAAGCTCATAGATTGCGGTTTGTTTGGAAATACCGCAAAAAGATTCAGGACCAAAGGGTGCCGACTTGGCACCTTGTGTTGTTAAGGTATCTGCGACCTCGTTCCCAACTATACCTTAATGTCCAGTCACCCATATTAACGTAAAGAATAATAGTGGGCCGAATTAAAAGTAAAGCACTGGTGTTTGACAAATAACAATAATATGGTTTAAGAAAGAAAGCTAACATGAGTATAATTTCTTCAGCATGTCAAAGACGGAACCTTATCAGTTATATATTATAACCAAAGACTATTTTATATCTTTCTTTAATAACTAAAACAAAAACAATTTGACAAGGAAACTTTCGTCACTATCCTGCGTTGATAGTACTGCTTTATTAACAGATGAGTCAACAGGAAGCGATATCTATATCTTGAATACTGCAACTATTACCTGCTTCATTGGATGTTCTACCCATTTGCTAAATAGCATTGGGGGCCAGCAGGGGGCCACTATATCACTTACTCCTCTGTTAATAATTATAATAATAAAAGCTTAAAATTAAATATTTATTCTAATTATATGATCACTGCCATTAATAAAGGATTTCAATTTTTATATAAATAAATAATTCAAACCTTACCATTAATTGGTACCTTGTAATCTTTATTTTTCTCCCAACGCACTTCTAATGAACTAAACGTAGCTGATGAAATTGTTAAATATGGTGGGGGTGGAGGAACTACAATTAAAAAAAAATATCCATCTGTTATAGAAGCAAAATTATATTCTAGAATTTATTTTGTTATAGGCATTCTCATATGTATAACATTTAATATGGGTTAACAAGTGGTTTTGTTTTAGTAAGAACTTGCTATGGATGTAATTATCATAATTATTTCATTTTTGAATGATTCTACATTCATCATTGTCATTACATTACTATTTTCTGTTTCGTTTAACAGATTAGTCAATCGATCGATTTTATTGATTAGCATCGTTAATGCAATGATGTTAAATTGATATGGAAATTAAATTTATTATCCAAAAGCTTATCATTTCGCTTGCAGCCTCTTCCGCATATACTTATCTTCGGCATCTTCATTATATTATACTTATCATTAGCACCAAACACCCGTAATAGTTTTACGTGCATTCTCTATGGAAATTTATAACCAAATGAGAATTACTATTCAAATGCACTTTGAATCAATAATGAAAATCGAGACAATTTAAAAAATACAAAATCTCATATTAAAATAGAGATCGTAATACAATATTTAAGTTGTTTCTAATTTCCTATTATTTTATAAAAAAATTAATATCAAACTTAAAACGCTATGCTGAATAATTAAAATGACATTTATGATAACAAACCGAAGAATTACCGTCAAGGCACTTTATTAGGACTATGAATTATTAATATCTTGAATGCTATCAGCTTAAGTTGCTATCATCTGAAACGTCGTGTCATCAGCCGCAAAATGCAAACAGTACATTATCCTATTTCTACATATACCGAATGGAATCGGCTCCAGGCGATCAGTTAAAGACTGCTGCAAAGTCTTCCCAATGTTGTTCAATTCGTTCTATGGGGAAATAAACTCAGTGGCTGCTTCCATTAAAGATGGAGATGAGAATACCAAATAATTGTATACTATACAAATATTACTTCCTTAATATTTAAAATCCTGTGTACAATTCTCCTTAGTCTTGCAGGAGAGATAAGCAAGTTATAACAAAACAACATCTCACAATAATAACCTCCCGAGACGGGAGGAGGCAGTTAGCAAGAGGTTAGTCTTGGTGCAAAATTAATTAAATTCACAGTTAAGCAACAAAAACGAAGTAAGAAACAAATTAAATTATGTAAACAATTAAATAACACCAAAGGGCTGGTGAATAAAGTTGAGTTGCTCCCCTTACGGGCGAAAGTTGTATCAGAGTTATAAATTAAAATTTTGTAATATTCATGATGAAGAAAAAATTAATTAGGACTATTACATACAAATTGCATACTACCGTAAATAAGAAAAATAAAAAAAGAGAAAAACAAAAAAGAATAATCAAATAGCAAACAACATCAAATACCAAACAACAATACATGCCAAAAAGAAAAAATGGACGAAATCGATTAGGATGACGTCAAGATTAAATTAATTTGATATTAATAGAAAGCAAAACGAGAAATAAGGAGAAAAACTACATAAATCACAAGACACAACTATCAATAACACAAGAACGTATTAAAGTAACCCTAATATCCCCAGTCAATGAAGTTAAGTACACTCCGTGATTAATCCACGATTAAAATATTCTATACAAGATCACACTCTATATAGTCTACTGGTGATAGCTATAAAGTGATATACGTATATGCTTACAATGGTTTAAACATGAACGAAACAAAAGAAAATCTTTCACAAAAACTGAAATCAACCTAATAAAAGCCAAAAACTATTTTACTTTTAATTTGTTAATCTAAACTTTACCTTGTACGAAAACGGAGTAGGTAATTTCATCTGATCCATAAGTATTGGTAACGGAGCAGGTGTAATTTCCATTGTCAGATGGCTGAGCTTCCAGAACTTGCAATGTGCCATCGGGAAGAATATTAGAAAGCGGTTTAGTTTCTCCAGAAGATCCTCTGGAAATACAAAGACAAAAGAAAAAATCGTGGTGTATAATAAGAAAAAATATAATTTTTTTTTGTTGTATAAGTATAGTAAATGCGCCGCTTAAGGTTCTTTCGTATTTATTTCCGAGATCCTTTTTATTTAAAAAAAAATCGACTTTATATTCTCTGCTGTATTTGTCTTGAAAATTATTAAGAGTTACTGTGTTACAGTAATTGCTGCACATAATAGTCAACTCTAAAGAATTCAGTTACTTAAGGGGTACCTTAGAGACATAATATAGTATTTAAGAAATAATAAATGCGAACTGGAGCTTCTCCAAACAATATAGTATTTTTGCATATTATCTTCGTATAGCGTCTAATTCACATGATGCCACATTGAATGGAACGTAACCCGAAATTTAGGTGGCGATATGAAATTTTAAATCTCTGATAGAGGAAGAGAATTTTTTTTTCATAAACAGCAAACTAACAGAAACGGAAGAATTATATCACTGCTAGACAGTCATAAGAACTGACATTCTCGACAGAAGTTAACTTCTTCCATCCATTACTCAAAATTTAAATTTTTGATATTCTGTGAATGTAAATTAAATGTTGGGCGCTATTGGGAGGATCGTTTCCTAAGAACAAAATAAGAACGGTAATAAGAACCTTCCAAACTGTCCACCATGATCTTCGATGCACCTTGCTACGCGGTTTACCATCGACTTCCGTATGCGCTCAAAAATACCAGCCGTTACTCTAAATTGCTGAAAGCACATTTCATACGTTGACGTAGAGTATCACAGTCGTTAATTTGTGTGGAATAAACTATTACTTTTAATTGATCTCAAACATAAAAATTTAGTGGATTGAGTTCTGGGAACGAGGGGGCCACGGATTTTCTCCTCCCCGCCCTTTCCATTTACAGTATAACGATAGTTATTTTCCAAATAATTTCGAACTGTACGGCTAAAATGGGCGGGACGTCATCGTGCATGAATTTCAAAGTCATTTTTTCTCGAAACGTATGCCATCTATTAAAAAACTTCCAAGAACATGTTCATCTTATCTTGTCTTTAGGAGCCGATCCTCCAAGTAGCGCCCGACATTTAATTACTACCTGAATACCATTTGAAAAAGTAACTTCTAACGACTAGACACTTTATATGCTTAAAGGAAATTTATATACACTTACTGAAATCTCCAAGAGCTGCTAGGAAATGGTATGCCCACGGCTTTACAAGGTAAATCAACGTTCGTCCTCCAAGGTGCAAACATGTGAGTACCAAATGATACTATTTTAGCTGGAACTAAAGAGTAATAATCGACAGCTTATTATTGCTAAAATTCATAATAATGAATTTTTGAAATTTTGAGATAATTACAAATTTTCAAATAATAAAATTTCACAAATTAATGCAGGAAATGTATTTCTTTTCCGGGAGCTTAATCGCATGAAAAACATTTTTATATCATTATTATCGAACATACAGTAATAATATTAAAAAAAAAAAACACTATTGTCCAATCTTTGGAAATAAATCATCATACAATCATTAAAATTTAACTGTGCATGAAGATAATAACTATTACGCATTACTCGTAATACTGGAGTAACAATTGCCTCTTGTTGATTTTTAATACTATTGCAATTATCATAGCTCTAAATAATTTTGTAGCCATTTCAGCTCTAGATCTTTTATTATTAAAGATATCTCCTTTTCTTGTTACTTGGTTCTAAATTCCCATGGTTCTTTCATACATAATTTATTCTGCAGTGGAGAAATTAAAAGCTTATTTTTTTTTCTTTTAAAAAGAGATAAACTCAGCTGAAATTCTTAAGTTTGTTTTTTTAAAGTAAAGAGGGGTAAAAACCCTCTTTTGCTTATCTATATTTAAACGCAGGTAACCAAAAGATTTTTTCCTCACTTGGTAAAAGCCATGGGAGAAACTTCCATATGTGACTGAAAGGTACATGGATTCTTTATATCAGAAACAGAATTGGAAGTTGGGAGCAAAAGAAAACATGGGTTATAGATAAAGGCAATGCATGCTTTGAAGGTGAATTTATTTAAAGAAAGTAATATTTTTTTTTAATTTTATGAACGTTTTATTTTTAAGTTTTTCAGTGAGGTTTAAAATTAAATGTTATT
The DNA here is from genome assembly GCA_023313115.1 of Rhysida immarginata. NCBI lineage: Eukaryota > Metazoa > Arthropoda > Chilopoda > Scolopendromorpha > Scolopendridae > Rhysida > Rhysida immarginata. The sequence goes on from JAHWFO010037539.1 coordinate 437,254, forward strand.
AAATTTTCAACGATCACTATGCAAACTATCTTAAAAATTTATTTATTTCATTTACGTATTTTTAAAATTAAACCTGAAATTTTATCTTTTTAACTATATATTTTCGGTAAAAAAAATTTATGTTGGCTTTATTTTGATTCTTTTAATATTCAGCATTTAGTTTCCAGTCTTGCTTTTGATATATGTTATGAATGATAACTTCAAAAATTTTTCATCACTCTCAATTTTGCCGTTTTCTCCCCTCTAATAACGCAAAGGTCCTCATAACCTCGTTCTATGTATCTTCGTTTTTAAAACTAATTTTCGCTTTTATTTCGCCATTTAGAGCATTCTCGGTAGTTCTTAGGCTTCTTATTCTCTTTTAATAATACTTCAGCCGAATATTCTTTTATTACGCACGGTGGCAGCCATAAAATGAAGAATGAGAGAAAAATGCGTCTTTACCTTCCCCGTGATGTTTGTCACAACAAATGCCACAACAAAATTCTTTTATAAATGAAGCATACATTATTATTTGTGTACTTTTTCTACATAACAATATTAGCCTATATGAAAATCAATAAGAGTTACTATAGGCCTTGGAATCGAATCAAAAAAGTTTATGAGATCCTGAGAAATGGCCTGTCAAGCTGCCTTATGCCCTATTCATTGGGCTTGGCTGCTGGAGACCTTTGACGCGATAGTTGTCGAGTGACCATATTCCAAACATATTCACTATGTTCTAACAACATGTGGACGGGCGTTGTTCTGCTTGTAAACGATTAATGTGAGGAGTGTGCTGAAGTAATGAACTGAATTTTGCCTGTATAACTTTCCCCATGTAGAGGTTACTATTAAGAATACCCACAATTTGTAGCAGCTGAGATCGCGTTGATACCCAGTGAGGTATCTATGCATTTCTCCTATAATGCGGTATTCTCACAACAAGGTTTCCAAATAACGCAAAACAAATTTTGGGACATTCCTTCTCGTTAGAGAAGGTTTTTATACTACTGTGTATAGCTTAATTAATTTTAAGCAGTCTCCCTATAGCAGTTTCTATAACTTTATAATCAAAATAATGGAGAATTTTCCTACTTTTTATTTAAGCAAGTACACCGCAACTTTTTCATTTTTATTTATCAAGGAATTCTCCTGTAAGTTCAGAAACGATGCAACATTACAACAGACGGCAAAATAGTTCGACGATATTATAGGCGGTTTCATGTTCGTATGACTTTGTTTATCCAACTGCGTCGCAAAACTGCCTCTATGACTGCGTTTCATTACACCGTTCACTATCCGATTTCTCAAATCTTCTACATTTTTCATTGGAATAGTGTAACGATTTCATATGGCCCCATAGAAAAACAACCAAGGAATTTAACTCCGGGGAGCAAGCAGCCCATAAGTGAGGTCTACTCCGACCAATCCAGCGGTCTTGATATGTTCCATTTAAAAATTCACGAACAACCACAACTAAAATGCGCTGGCGCACCATCGTGTACAAACCGCATTAGCAAATGGCATATCATTTAGAAAAACAGGTAACGAGTTTTCCAAAAAAATTCGATAAACCTCACCAGTAAGTCTTCCTCGTAGAAAAACTGGCCCAATTAGCCAATCACCGGTTAATATTTAATGAAAACTGATGTTGCCATCGCGATTGTTGTAATTTTTATCCTCTTGTTGGCGTTTAGCTAATGTCGCGTTCGTCGCGCTCGTCCGAGTCGCGTGCGTTCTTTTCCTTTTTTGCTGCTGCCGCTTTTCAGTTGGGTTATTCAGTCTGGCCGCGGTCCTGGCCTAGTCGATCCTTCCGCGTAGCATTTATTATGGCCTGAGGCACTTAGCCTAAATTTTCACCTTTTTGGGAAGCTTAGCCCACGGTTTGCCCTGGGTCAGTGTGCGGCTTATGTTATGGAGTCTTCCGAGCTTTTCCTGTCAGATTCGACTTTCCGTTCAGTCCGTTTCTCGGTCCAACTTTCACTTCGTAGATCTGCCACCTTCAAGTCAGTTTGTGCTCTTGAAGAACTGTCGCCGCCTCAACGCTTGGACTTTGCAGCCAGTTTATCGGAGGTACTTCCTTTATTTTTTCGGTACGTGGATAGCTTACGTCGGGTTTTTTTGTGTCGATTGCGGATATCGACCAAGGCATGGACGCCTTTCTTCTGTACCCTTCGTAGCTCAAAATTTCATCTGCCATTCGCGACCGACTAGATTTTAGTTTGGGTCGGCGAATTGGCTTTTGGTTGTTACCTGCCTTTACTGGATCAAGTCTCAGCTCTCGACTAATGGCGTCTCCTCTGTTTGTGGACCGCATCGAACTTTTCTGAACAGGTCTTTGTTTTGGCCTTCTCTTTTCCACCTACTACTTACTTCGTCTTTTGAGGACGTTTGAAGAACCGTGCTTGGCAATGTCGCCTTTCTATTATGCTTTATCTCTATGACTTGCCCATGCTGAACTCTCGCCTTAAGCTTTCCTCAGTTTCGTCGAGCTTCTGATCTTTGGTGCCTCTGATCAGTTATTCAGAACTATGTTAGCCATTGTTAGGGTTGCCTTTGTCTCCCTTTTAAGATTTTTCGAGTTGTCTCGATGAACTAATCAGTTTACCCTGCTGCCCTATTCAATTATTTTTTTGCGCTACGACTTTATGTTTTTCTCTATAAAAGCTTGTTATCTTAGGAATATAAAAGTTTATTAATGGATACTGAACATTGTATTTTCTTTTCCTTTTTTTTGTTTTGTTTTGTTTTCTTTTAGGGCCTCTCATCCCGTCCGCGACTGTCTGCTCGACTTTTGTTTTCCCTTGCGTATGTGTGTTCAACCTGCTTCACTTCTTGCCTTGCTATTTGTCTCCATTATGTCTTCTACCTCTGTGGTTTGTTCCTTGTTTATTGTATTTTTAGTATGTTCCCCTCTTTGGTACCTAGTCTCTCCGTGGTCTCTGTTGTCTTTTTTGTTTTTTTCTTACTCGCCTGTTTAATTTTTTGATTTCTTATTTAAATTTTTTTTTATTTCTTTTGTTTATTACCTTTTTTAATCCGATTTCTCTTTATTCAAATTATAATATATTTTTTTTTATTTCCAAATCAATATACTTAATGCTTAATTTCCCAAACGACTAGCTTTCGCTGGATGTTCTTGTATTCATCTAGGAACTTGACTACGACGTTGGCGGTTCACCCTCCCCCCCCCCCCTCCCCCACGCGGATGGCGTTTTTCGTTAACCTCAAGAGGTGTGACCAATCATCGACTATCTTTCGCCTTCCAGACCCGTCGTCAGCTCATATTCGTTCGCCTCGTCGGCTTGCTACCTTCTTTGAAATATTTACTCTTTGAATTGGTGTACAATCATTGGATAATCTTTTGGGAGAACTTATCACCTTTGGCATTACTTTCCTATTTGTAATAAAAGAAATATTTGTTTGGAACTTGTCAGTTCTTATTTTGCGTTACTTTAATAATCAATGGGAGGGGCAATTTAAATGGGTTTTTTATTATCATCACGCTTAGTTTCTGTCTTGAACTTAATGGGTCGTCTTTCGATCACTTAAGTTTCTAAACCGTTAAAATTGTCTCTAGCTCTTGTTTTAATGAAATTAATCTTATGCTAATTATGAATAGTTCATTCAAGTGATTTCGGTTGTCTAGTTGGTGGGTTATTTGCTCTCTAACGGTTCTGGCGCGCTTCTAACTTTCGAGGGAAACGGGTTAACTATTTGGAGGAGGGTTTTCTTCCTTTAAATAGAGGCTGGGCGTGTCGGGAATTGCAGCTACTATTCCTAGCACGCTACAGTATGTATGTATGTATGTTCTGTAACATATATTTTGAAACGGTTTTCTATCAAGCCCCTTTAATTTTAATGGATAGTTTTAAGTGAATGAAACTTTCGTATTAAACCATTCACCTTATTATATTTTAAGACGTGATTAAAAAGGAAATCGTAGGATATTATAACATCGTTTTTCTCTTGATTAGTTTACTTGTTCGTTGCTATTTCCTTAGAGTAAGATAATGTCTTTGGAATTAAAATAAAAAGAAAATATAAAAAAAATATTTAATATCAACATTGATTTTTAAAATAAATTAAGCTTGGAATTCCATTGTTAGGCAACACAAGTGTTTTTGCAATATTGTTAGGTCCTATTGTTAAGCGCATAATTGACTTAAAGCGATGTGCTTAAATCACCTGCTCAGCCGAACATCGTTACGCACTGGGCCCGCGCGTAAGCTGATCGTTGTTAAAATGTTTTGGTGGAAAAGCAATTAAAAAAAAAAAAGAGGGAGGCAGAGAGAGTCTTCTTCAGAGCCAGTGGGGCAAGTTCTCCTTCGGATGTCACCGTATTGGCCTACCGTAGACCGCCCCAAGGAGGAAGGGCACCACGGGACTTTACCAAAAGATAGACGTCTTCAGTCGCCCTGGTAAAACCATGACTTCCTTAGACGCCACGGACAACAGGATAGGATCCACAAAAAAACCGAAAGATTGATAGACTCACCTTTTACCGTTTGTAATGACCGGTAGGAACTTTAATTGCCATATAATTCTACTGCACCGTTATGCAAACCTAGCATGAAGCTAAGACAACTAGCGATCGCCTGTGGCCGGACGAAAAGCAGTGACGTGCCGTAGCCACATCTCATTGCAAGTATCGAGTTGGGAAAGAATTAATGTTTCACCGGAGGTTTTGAAAAAACTCGTGAGCCTAAGGTTTTAGTGTTAGTCGTAGTATTAACGTCCTAACTAACAATATTAATTCCCTTAGATAAGCCTTTGCCTTGTTTTCCCTCCCGTTGTCTCCCTTTCCCCGTTAATGCTATGCCTGTATTCAATATATCTTTGTAGCGATTCCTCCAGAACTACCATGCGAATCGTTGTTCATCATCGTCACCGCAATGCGATCGAGTCCCTCTATAATCGGATTTGGAGGATCTTTTCATCCGTATAGGTGCCACAGCTTTCCTGGTCCACGCGAAAAGAAAAGACGTTTCGACAGAAGAAGCAAGAGTGTAAACGAAACTGAGGAATCGTTTTGTATTTTCACTTATTTGTTTATGTCAATATCCTATTCTTTGTGAACAAGAATTGCGTAACCTTCATGCATTTTAATCGAGTCGTATCTTTCGTCAGGCTTTACTTTGTAGGCAGACTCCTCATTTGGACGATTTGACGTGGACGTTCTTACGCATATCACTATCAGAGTCGATCAAGTCGCCTTTTCGTGATTCTGAGCGTCACCTCTTCCCAGGCTCCTCCACAGGCTGAGTCACAAGGCATAGTGTGGGAGAAAGACTTGGTCCGATATTTTTTGGTCTTCAAGGAAGACACAAAAAAAACGAAGAATATGCCATTGTCCCTGGCTGAAGATCTATTTTATTTAGATAAAATAAATTCTATTCCTTTCCTAGTTAAATGTTTAAAGCGAAAAAGCAAATAATATTATTTCCCCTTTAAAATTGTTCCTGTCCCTCATTAACGCTAAACCAAGAGTTTTTATGAATCCTTTCACTCCTGTGTAAATTCCCATTGAATATATGTTATCGATGTCGTCTGCAAAATAGCCCCGAACAATTTATGAATAATAGGTTAGTTGTTTTCAGACTGGCAATAAATATTTTTTTGGGATTTCGATTTAATTTTATTTCACGGGGAGAAATAACTCTTAAACTGCATCATCGACTCTTAGATTGGATTATTTTTGATGGTTGCCTGAGTGGTAAATGTTAAGGTATGTATGTATGTATGTATGTATGTATGTATGTATGTATGTATGTATGTTTGTCCACGTATTTCTCAGAAAGTAGAAATCGAATTGCATTAATTCTTTTTTTATTGGATTAAGTATCTTTCTACTTAGGAAACATTCCGAGTTTCATCAAAATCGGTACAGTAGTTTTCAAGATATGGACTGATATAGCTAGGCGATAGTGAAAGTTTCATCAAAGTCGGTTATTTATACTCTGTTTAATCTTGTTTATTCTTTAAATGTATTCTGCTTGTGTGGATTTTGTTCAGCCTATACATGGTTAGTGTGTAAATTCCATTAATGAATTTATTGAGAAATTTGCTTATCGGTTAAAAAAAAAAGATAGGAAAGCATGATTTTCAGTGTTACTGAACGTACTTCCTGCTAGGTTAGATTAACTTTTCACGCACTTACATACAAGGTGCTATCCAAAATATCTGAGAATTGGATATTCGCCCAAATCAAAAACAACACGAGGTTCTGCAGCCAGATGACACTTGGTGCACATTTCTGCTGTTGCTCTGCCAAGTTTCGTAATGGCAGGCGCATTTCTTTGTGAGTTATTGCTGCTTGTGTTGCAACTTGTTCCTGTGCTTCTTCTAATTTCTAAATTATTCTACCTAGTCCGACTGCCAACAGGAAGTTTTACTGCGAGGTTTTGAAGAGACTGAGGGAAAATTTCGCGCAAACGGCCCGAGTAGTGGAAGAACAAAGACCGGTTGCCAGCGCCTACACACATCTCGTTCGTTGTGAAAGAATTCCTGGCAAAAAACAACAACATGGCAACGGTCCCCCACCTTTCCTACACTCTTCACCTAGCCCCCTGCGACTTCTACCTCTTCCCTAAAATGAAAGGGCGACGTTTTAAATCCATTGAAGACATCAACAGGATTTGAACACCCTACAGACTTCCAGGAGTTCTTCCAAAATTGGGAAAATCGCTGGGATCGTTGCATACGTGTCGGAGGTGACTACTCTGAATGTGACAGTAGACATTAGGGTGTAAAGTACTTTTCTGCTGTTTACAATAAAATTATCGGAAATTTTGGATAGCATCTCGTATAACTAATTCTGCAAACGCATGCGGAGATGTTTAGTTCTGTGCAGTTTCGTGCACGAATTCGAGGCTTTTTAGAGGGTCCGCCGAGTTGCACTCGACGCAACTTGGAAAACTTGTGCGTAGATTAGAGTGGTAATTGCGCTCTCGTGTAGTTACGTGCACTAATGACAGACATGATCAAGGTTTAAATTATTGGATTTTTGATTCCCAAACTATAATTTTAGCGTTATTAATCCGCTATAATGATTATAATGAATTTTTATATAGTTAGACATACTTACCCACTGGTCCTGCCGTTGATAAGGAAACGACCGATGTGCTATGACCTTCTCCTAAAGTTGTTGAAGCCGTCACCCAAAATTCGTAACGATGTTTCTTCTCCAAATCGGTCATTTCAAAATGTTCTTCGGAAGGTGGTACTATATGTTTTACAATTTCCTTTAAATTTAAACGAGCAAAGGAATGTTTAAACTTACCGCAAAGCGCTTTAGTATTGTTGAGTTTTAATACAGGGTGAATACAAAAGTCTGAACCCCCCTTTTATTTTTTGAACCGAAGCAGATATGTCAATTTTGATGAATCCAATGAATAGGAAGTTGTGGGTGGCCTATCCCATGGTGCATTTTTTATCATCCCAAATATGCAAATTAGGACACATTCAAAATTTATCTCAAAAACCGTAAGGGATAGAGAAAAAAACCCAATTGCAAACTTGTTCAGCATAAAAAAACAAACAAAACAAAACAAATCATCCAAATCGGACCAACCAATCACCCACAATCACGTGGTGAACTGTTTGTAGCTTACAAACAGTCACACTGCAAAAGGAAAACTGAATGTTGATATTTCCACCATGTAAAGCATGTAAATCAAAAAATTAACATAAATTACCATACTCACATTCACTTTCATGCGGAAAAGCAAATAAAAGGCATGTTTCAGCACACAAAAGACAGAACAATTCCAGGATGGCAAGCTACACTGTTCCGGAAATGGTCAACATGATCTGCTTCGGAGAGGCAAGGAGAAACCTACATGCTGCCGTTAGGTTGTATCGAGACAGATACCCTAACGAACGCCATCCATCTCGTCAAACAATGCCTCACATTATTCAAAGATTCGATGCTACAGGGAATGTTAATGCAGAACGAGGACGACCAAGGGCACAAGGCGACGAGGATACAACAACACTAGTTCTGGCTGCAGTTGCTGCAAATCCCCACACAAGCAGCAGAGCAATTGCTGCGGATGTTGGGTGCCATCAGCTACAATTCACATCATTTTCACCCATTCCATATTCATTGTCACCAGGAGTTACTGCCATTGGATTATGCTGCTAGGGCCGCCTTCTGCAACTGGTTACTTACCAGCTTGGATGACATTCCAAACTTCATTCATGAGGTGTTGTTGATGGAGTTATCAACAGGCACAACTATCATCATTGGGCAGACGAAAACCCACGACGTCTGCGAGAAGCAAGTCATCAAGTGAACTGGAGAATCAATGTGTGGTGTGGATTGTACAATGACACTGTGGTTGGACCGTATTTTTACGATGGAACACTGACTGCAGTACGCTACCGGGTTGAAATTCTCAACGTGGTAGCCACAGACTTCATTGACAATTTGCCATTGGCCTCGTATCAGCGCACGTGGTTTCAGCATGATGGAGCTCCTCCACATTAAGGGTTGGTCGCTCGCGAGCGTCTAAGTGAGATGTTTGGACAACAATGGATTGGCCGAGGAAGACCAGTCGTTGGCCACCCCGCTCCTCTGATTTTACACCACTTGACTTTTTCTTGTGGGGATACCTGAAGGACAAAGTTTATGCTACGCAGCCCGCCTTGCTGGAGGATCTGGTTCAACGAATCCAGGAAGCGTGCCGAGGAGTGATACCAGCCATGCTTGCCGATGTTTTGGCGTCAGTTAGGTTCCGTGCCCAATTGTGTTATGGTGCCCACGGTCGTGACATCGAGCATTTTGTTAATTAACTTTTTTTTTAAACTGTTTGGAGTAACTTTTTTGTGCAGTGTGACTGTTTGTAAGCTTCGGTTCGAAAATTAAAAGGGGGGTTCAGAATTTTGTATTCACTCTGTATAAAGTATGTTCAAAAAGTCTGGAGAATGTGCTTGTTTTGAAATATCTTCATATCACAAGTTACGAAACTTATTACTGTTTTATAAACTTGTAAAATATAGTAAAGCAAAATAAAATGAATTCTCAAATGATTTCTTCAATTATTTCACAAGTTTATGCAAACTTTTTCAAAAACTTGGTATCTAGAGGGTCTGGATAAAAATCGTCTCACCAACATCACAATAATAAAATCTTCCATTTCATTTTTGCAAGAAACACCTTATTATTCTCTGTCCTATAACAAATTATAAATCTTATTAGAGGACAGAGAACCAACAATGGGTGACAATAAAGAATTTAATGCAGAACAAGTGACAAAATTTGAAAAATGGAGTCTGTAGAGCCAACTGTGAAGGAAATAGCTGCATCCATTGGTAAACAGGGTGGTTATAAAATAAGTTCGCCTACTCAGAGCCCCATAGAGCACAATGATGTAGGGATGCAATGAACCGATTGTGATGCAAATTGAAATGTAGGCTATTCAGACCATGAGGATGAGAATTTCGGAAAGATGAAAATTAGTGCAAATTTTCACCACCAGCTGAAAATGTGGCGCTGTGGAAATGACAACTGAAGATTTTAAAACTAGTTTTATTGTTATAAACAAGCAGGCAAATTTTTTGGTTGATTCCAGTATATGTTCAATATGTCCGCCCCCTGCATCAATGACATGTTGGAAGCGTAGCACAACATGATCAATTGTTGCATGAAGCGTTTCTCAGGCACAGTCCGACGCTTTGTTGATAGAGCCAAAAATATACCCAGAGCCAAAAATCGCACGGGTTCAAATCCAGAGAACGTGGAGGCTACGCATCTGGAAAACTTCTAGAGATCACACGATCATCTCTAAAGTTGGCACGAAGCAATTCCTTCACTTGTCGACCAATATGAGGTGCTCCATCTTGCATGAAGATAGTGGTTTCCAAGCATCTTCGTTCTCGCAAGCAGGATTCACATGCTGTGCAAGAAGTTCACAAGACCGTGCACTTGTCACAGAACATCTTACAGGATGTCACAAAGTATTGCGACAGGTGTGAGTTTAGAGGCCAATATCTCTAGCAGACGAAATCTGCTAGAAAATAATGTTGGCTGTAATCTAACTCCATCTGTGGACAATATGCCGCGTATCTCCAGCATATTGGAAGATTTAACAGGAAACAGGAAGATACGTGGGCGGAAGTTCCGCTGGCAGCGCAAGCAAATGCGCAAAGGCGTAGAGCGTGAGCGGGAGTTTCGTGTTAAAGAGAGAGATTTGAGAAACGATGAGAAGCAGTCGCGAGTTCTGAATTATGAACTCGAGCCGATGAAAAATACGAATGAGAATTTTTCACCCAGCAAAGCGAGTGTCCCAGTGCTATTGTAGTGGCTAAGGACTTTAACGTTTTAACGAAGCCACGTTCGCCAGCGCAAAATGATCTGCTACGATTTGCAACGAGCGAATGCAGTGCGACACATGTGATAAACTTTGCTTCAGCTTTCTCAACAGGTCCCACGAGCGAAAGTGTATCTTTCACGAGACGAAAAAACGACACGCCTGAGAAGAGCGATTTCGACGCCGGATTCTCCAACAAGGAACCATGTTTCGTCAGGGTTATTTTGTGGAACATAGAAAGACTCCTGCTAGCCAGCCAGCCAGCCATTTTACCTGAGTGTTTTGCTACGTCAGGTTTGAAGACTGTCGCCCACTCCACCCAATTCTACAAGACAAAGAATTGCCACTTCACACCCGTATGTCGAGCATTTTTCCCTGGACCCTGCCAGCATACTTAAGCGAAAGCATCGGCTGCTTCACACGCTATTTCAGGTAAGCCCTTATCATTTATTTTATGGTGCTCTACCGCTCACTCTCTCAATCACTGGCTAAGTTAAATTTTAAATGTTTTTTTTTTCCACGAGCTCCCGCACGCTCAGCGCGTAACGTTAAATTATTCTTCTCATTGCTAAAGCGCCTAGAAATGGAATAATGTTTGACTTAGCGTAGAATTAAGTTGTGCGCGTTACTTAAGGGGTTATCTTTGCATTATCTGGAATGTAAGGTTAAATTGTTCACATTTATAAAGAGGGTTAATAGAAATTCTTCTTCTCCTCTTTCAGCTTTCCTTAAGGGCATTTCGGATGTTTAACGCATAGCGTCGCCACTTCCCTGTTTGTTCGTGATACGTTTGATGCAGTCAATAAAGCGTTTATGGAATTGCAATGTCCACATAGACGTCTTTCCCTCTGTAACCTACTTAATTCACATTTATTGATAATTATTAGTTTTTGTATACAGCAATATTTTGGCTGTATGTCAAGTTTGCTCTTACATCCCTGTTAGATATTTGCGTCTTGAATGTTAATTTGAATAATATCTCAATTACCTAATTATCATATTGTTAGTGCTGTATTTACCTAGGGAGGTATTTACACGCCCGATTATCTACGTGTTAGTAGATGTCATTTATGAGCTTTTATTCAAGGAACAGCTGTCACTGTAACTTCAGTAGCTTAGTAGAATAAAAGTTCTTTCACTTATCAATTAAAGTATATGTTCTGTGTCTTACTTTACTTACTTGATGAACTTCCACTACGCCATCAATTTTATACGTGACACAGGACCTTGTTGTGACTCTTCCTCAAAGAAAAAGAGGCCTAGAATAAAATCAGCGGTGAATACACACAATACCGTCACGTATTCAGAATGCAGTGGCTTTTCATATAAGACATGGGGGAGCGAGGCACCCCATATGCGGTAGTTCTGCGTGTTCACCGCTCCTTCTAGGGTAAAATGTACTTCGTATGACCATAGAATGTTCCACGGCCACAGGTCATCAACAATCATCCTCGCCAGAAAGCGATAAGCAAAATCAGCGCGTTGAGTGGGATCTTGAGGTTTTAGCTGTTATGCCAGAGGAATCTTGTATGGGCAACAATGCAGAAAGGACCGCAAGACCTTTCGCAGCGTGGACCATGGGATGGACAATCTGCGTGCTGCTGCTCGAGCACTTGTTGCAGAATGTTGAGAAGTGAAAGCTGTGCACCACTGCAAGAGTAACGTCCTCAACAACTTCGTCTGCTATCTTGCGCCGTCCTCTTCCTGGTGCGACAGCCAAATCGCCAGTCGATTTATTTCTTTATCATTTTTCGCAACCCATTATCTGACATGGGCCTTTTTCGCAGTTCTTTTAGACGACGATATGCTCGCAATGCAGCTGGACTGTTAAAACAATGCGAGCATATTATTCTGGTAAAACAACTTACCGACAGTGCGCGTTCTTTCTTGCTTAAAACCATGATCTTTCGTGAAAGCTTTTCACTAAACATAATGTAATGAATGGATCAATGCATTCCGTTCTAGGTATGCTGACTTTCTAATTTGCATAAACGTTCTGCTAATAAGGAGCGATATTAAGAACGAACATATGCTGTAATCAAACAAAAACCTTGTCTGCTTGTTTAAAACAATAAACTAGTTTTAAATCTCCATTTGTCATTCCACAGCGTCACATTTTCACCTGGTGGTGAATATTTCCACTAATTTTTTTTCTTTACGGAATTTTCCCCTCCATGGTCTGAATAGCCTACATTTCAATTTGCATCATAATCGGTTCATTAGATTGGGCTCTAGAGGGCTCTGAATGGGCGAACTTATTTTATAACCACCCTGTACATTTTTGGGGTTTACAAAATTATGAAAAAAGGCGAAAAGTGTAAGGCAATATTTCGTTCTGGGTTTCCAAGAGTAACCATTGCACGGCCTGATCGGAGGATAATTCGGCTTGCAAAAGAATCCTCTCTATCAGTGAGAGAAATAGCACGTGACTTTCAATGGGAATGTTCTAAGATTGCTGTGCACAATCGTCTCACAGAGACACCTGCTGTTATCTATAAAAGAATATGTAAAAAAAAAAAAAAAAACTCCAAGTGCTGTACATCCACTTGCAAGAAGAGAGTGGGCACGTGACCACATGTCCTACATATCTAAAAACATCATTTTTAGTGATGAAAAGAAATGGAATTTTGATGGGCCAGATAGCTTGGCATTTTACTGGCAAGATCTGCGGAGAGAACCAAATACATTTTTTAGTCGGAAAGAGGATGGTGGCTCCATTATCGGTTGGGGAGCTTTTGCTTTTCTTAGGATTTCCGAACTGGCGATTATTTGGGGAAGACAGAAGTCGGTAGATTATCAACACATCTTAGAAGCTCATCATTTACAAGTCATGAAGTGGCCAGCTAGAAGTCCTAATTTGAAATCCATTGAAAATATTTCGTTAACTATTTCTAAGCAGGTGTATGCTCAGGGGAAGCAATATTCTAATACAATACTGACAGTCTTATGGAAGCAATTTAAAAGCTTGGAAAATTTTTCCTTTGCATTTATTGCAAAACCTAAAACAATCCCATGCCCAAGCGAGTGCATTATGTTATTGAGAATAAAGGAAAATAAAACAGAATGTGATCTATATGTTGTTGAAGATTTGTTAAAATTTTTATTTTGTATCTGTTATCCAGACCGAAATCACTCAAATGGATGGATTTACAGTTTCGTGCACACTTTTTTGCCAAACTTTTTTTTAGACACCAAATTTTTTAAAAAATTTGCATCATGTGAAATAATTGAAGAAGTCATTTGAGAATTCATTTTATTTGTGCTTTTACCATATTTTACCAGTTTATAAAACAAGAATAAGTTTCACAATTTGTGATATGACGGTATTTCAAAACAATCATATTCTCCAGATATTTTGGACATAACTTGATTTAAAAATTAACATGCTTTCAATATTTAATTAAAGTGTTAGATCTCGTCATAATGTACTAACGTAAATAACGAAATATTTTGACGTAAATATTTTAGAATGTCAAAATTCTTTAATGCTTAGAAGTAATTAAGATCCTTCTTATTCCTGAATTAGCCCCGCCAAAACCACAAAGAAGTTTTAAAATTAATACACTAAATAAATTTTTCCCAAGAAAAGTTTTGAATAGTTCAAATTTAACATTAAAAAAAATGTGTATACATTCAATTTCCCAAGAACAAACCGCTTTTTTCCCATGTAAATCCAAATTTCTGTTTTTTTCTTCCACCGAATAAACCAGTATTTTGCCTAGGTGAAACAGCTTAATTATTCAGCGTCGTCAGAATAAATTTCGAAATGGCTCTGTTTATGCTAATTAGTTATTTTTGCAATTTTCGTGCTTTAATTTTTCATTACCGTTTCAAGGTAGAGAAAAGGAATAACCACTGACTTGCATTATTATTTTTGTGGCCAAGTAAGGACGGTGCTTGCCAGATTATATGCACGGTAGAATTAAGAACAACTTCTGCATAATAAATGCCATGAAAAATCCTTACTTACCTCCTTGCCGTGAGGAAGGCCCCTCATGTAGACGGTGTAGCGCTTGAGAATGCCATTAGGACGAAGTGGCGGACGCCACGACACTAAAACTGTCTCCGTGGAAACGGCTACGGCTTTGATTTCGGCAGGTGCATCAGGCACTGGAAAGAGAGCAATCCGAATGCGCCATAAATGACTAAAGCCACCTCATAGTTCGAAATACTGTAAGCGAATATTTTATTTACAAAGTTTTATTCGAAATATATTATATAACAAGTTTGCCAATAAATTTCACAATGACAATAAACATGTGTTTAACGGGTGTGGAAACTGTAGTTTTAAGTTCTAATAATGGCAGATTTTTTAAAAAATTTACGAAAAACAATGTGAACAAGCCAAGATGAAACTTTATAATATGTCATGGCCGTTTAAAAAATACACCATACCATAAAATGATTGATGGAAATAGGAAAAAAAATAGTTCCACAGCCTGGATTCGAACCAGGAACCTTCAGCTAATGCCGTTAACGTACTAACGTTAGCGCCACTACAGACAAGAAAATGTTACGTTCTTTACATGAATTGCTCTTTAGCTAAATTTTACAAAATTTTAGCTAAATGAAAAGTTCCGAGAATACTATGTCAATAGGGGCATATTGAGTCTAACGATTGCCATATAAATCCGAGAAATAATATACAAATAGATAAAATGAGGCCCTAGGCCATTTCATTTGTGAGGGAGCTTTGGCCGCAGACCCCGTTGAATTTGAGGTCTAGACTTAAATTTGCCAAAGCCTATACATAACTCTGGTATTGAATGTGTCGAAGGAACAATCAAATCCATCGTCTCTTCTAGGCTTTAGCGTGTCATTGAAAATATTAAAAAACCTCAATGATTATTGTAAATGATTTAGAGTTTACTGATATTCAGAATTATATAAACTTCATCCATATAAATCATATTTGAAATTCTATTCGCACTTTATAAATGCGTAAATAACGGGTGTCCCAAAAACGAGGACGATTTGAAAAATCAATTAACGAAAAACGGAAGACGATAGAAATGTACGGTTTGCTGCGTTCTGTTTAAGAAAACTAGGGAATTTATTGGCACCAAGTTTCAAAATTAGTTACAAAGTTCGTCAACAGATACATATGGCGCTGGTATTCTCTACGCATTCGGCACTTTATACCTCGCTCAGCATACCATCTGAAATGTTTGCACGGGCGTCTGCGAATTTTGTCCTCGTTGTTGCTGCAAATAGAGATCCTGTATGCATAAGAGATACGACAAGTGATCACATGGGCGCCATTTTGTGCAAAACACACTAATGAATTCGTTTTTCTACTTTTCATATTTTTTAAAATTTCAATAATACTTTCTTTAAATAGTTATTTCCTTGAAATAATGTAATTTTTTTAAATTATATTGTGGCGCTAACGCCACTTACAACTGGAAGACTCTCAATACCTTCCACCGATTTCGATGGGCTTAAACATACATGTTGGTGACCATCTAAAAGTTACTCGTGTAAAAGGATTTAGGTCAACACGCCTTTGTTTTTTAAAAAAGCGACGTCAAAAGAAAACTTAAACAAAGGAAAGTCAAGGATTGCAGCTTATATCAGTTCTTGTATATCTAAAGAATTTGCACTAATTTCACCGGAATTGGTTAAAGTACTTGCCTGCAGTAACGAAACTTGCGGGTTCGAGTCTATCCTCTTACGTGCCTGTCATTTTTTTTCATCAGTTGTTATAAGCGCCAAAAATAATAAAAAAAAATGATTTTACCTGAAGTTTTATGTTAGAAATAATTTTTTATTCATTTTTAGGTACGAAATTGAGAGAAAAAGGGGGGGGGGGGGATGGAGATTTCATTTCGTTAAATAATTTTTTTCCCTTAAGAGAGCTTAAGTCGATGCAATAAGGCGCATTCTCCATCCCGCACGATCTGCACAATATGCACGTTGTGGGCGCACTGGCTGTTCCGCATCGTTTTGTGCGTGTCGTGCACCCTGTTCTTCATTGCTAGTGCGTTTAGTTATCGTGTGTTTGGTGCGTCTCGTGCGCGCACGAAACACACTAGCCAGAGGCCAGGGTTGCTCGGTGTATTGAAGATGGCGGAGAAGCAATGAGGAAACCGAAACACAATTATCAAATACCAAAATTATCAAAATTGAAACAGTGAATGTAGATGGAGAAACTGCAGAGAAGTTTATTCAGGTTATTCGATTTCCTCCATAACACTTTCAAGCAAATCATCGTCACTGCAACTTTCGTCTTCAACATTTACAATATGCTTATTTACAACCGTTTGCATGGTATTAAGATTGACAGGGTATCGAAACTTTTTTATCACGGTTCGCCATTTGCAAAAATCGCGGGTTTATCGTTAACGCTCTGTTCTTCTTGGGGCTGCCTATACTCCATGAATTGCACTGTATGATTCGCACTGATCACGTGACTAACTCTCACGATTGTGCGTTTCATGCGCGATGGAGAATGCGCCTATAAGCTCCGCTGATATCTGAATCAGCTGGCACCCATTGCTGAAACACGTGATTAAGCATCTTGTGAAAACCAAAGAGGGGGGAGGCTAATGCTACAAAAAAACCCACAAGGGAATGAGAGAGTCGAACAGAGTGAATGTGAGTGGATGTTGCTGTGATGTTGCTACACGGTATTATTGTAAAATACTGCATTAAGGTCTATCATCAAGACTACCGCAATGACTACTAAGCTACAATAGTAGAATGTGTTGTCTGAACATACTAATCTAACCTAACATTTCGAGCATAAAAATAGAAGGATTTTTATGCTCGAAGGTCTAACCCAGAGACAAATGAAACTAGGTTTGACTGTACCTTTTCTTTTGCATTTATATTTCGTCGTTGAAAACACAGAAGCTGTTATGTGCACACATATATTCATTTATTTAAAAAATCCTGTATTTATTAATTGTTTTATATTGAAATTTATACAGGGTGGTTCAAAACTTGGAAATTACTCGTTAGAATTCGATCGAATTTTAACATTCCAGAGGTGGCGCGCGGTCTCAGGGACTGCATCTCTACATTTTCGTAGAGAATTTAAAAGAAACAAATGACTACCTTTTTAATTTTTTATTACCTAAACATATTCTCCAGCTAATTCTCAATAAATTTTTGTTTATTAATAGAGTTACCCACTTAGAACTTTTATTTTAAAACAAATATTTGAAGAAATAATGTAAATAATGCAAGAATACTAATGCTGTTTTTGAATTTCAAGATTAACAAACTCTTCTATTAATATAATGTCACAGATATTTAACCTCCTTTCATACTTTTTTTGAATAAGATAATTTTAAGTAACCGTTATTTAAAATTACGGTTTAAAATTTTGACTGCGTAACTCGGAAACTACTCGTTGGAATACGATCAAATTTTAACAGTATACACAGTTTTATATACCATATTATTTCTCCATAATTCATTATTCTAGGCGTTATGGAATCTGAGTTATTAACTTGTTAATCTTGGTGGCGACATTTTTATTTCTGTTCATATCTCAGTTAGCGTTCAAATTCGGACCCCCAATTGTATTAAAAGAAAATGTTCATTCTGGTCACCTCTATCATGGTTAGTTGTATACACTTTTTCAGAATCACCCTGTATGTATGAAAGGTAAAAATAGTGCAAAATATCAATTTTTAACTACTTTATTTTTATAATAACCTTTCCTGATTTAATCAAGTCTAATTTTGAGGGAAAAAGAAGGGTTTTTAAATTTCTTTCGTAAACTTGCGTTTTTTAGATATTATTGAGAAGTTTTTTGAGGTTTTCTATTAATCATTAGATAAATTAAGTGATAGATAAAAAAGATTTATGAATTTCATTTTTAAACATTAAAAAAAATGTTTTTTCAAAATGCAGACTCACAGACCGCGCGTCACCATCCGTGTTACGAACGCCCGCGCCACCTCTGGAGTGTTAACGGTATACACTGTTTTATGTTCCCTGTATATTATTCTTCCAAATTTTATTATCCTAGGCGTTATAGAATCTGAGTTACCTACTTGTTGATCTTTGTGGCGGCATTTTTATTTCTGTTCATATCTCAGGTATCGTTCAAATTCGGACCCAAGTTCATATGAACTTTTTTTGCTTAGAATTACCCATACTAGCTCTCCTAAAAGTTGTACGTTGAGTTTTGAATCACCTTGTATATTAGGTCTAAGCATACATACTGCAATATTTAAAGGCTTGAAATTAGATGGAAACACAAGGAAAAGAACTCTGTGATCTGGATTCGAACCAGGAGCCATGAGCATCCCACTCGAATTCATAAGTCAAGAGCATGGTATTCCCAGGTAAAAATATATGTCGCTGGATAGCATGATATATGACTTACAAAAATATATGTTGCTGGATATTTTCGGGAGTGTTGAATCAACACCTCCTATAGAGAAGGCCTGCGGACAAAAGGTGTATACATTGTTACATCAT